>MU158827.1:2677077-2713153 GCA_015888305.1 Antheraea pernyi | reverse complement strand
TGTACTAATCGAACGTCAATTGCATTATGTGGGCGATCACTGAATTTGGACAAGAAAGGTACAGACAAAAGATATATTTACATAGGTATAACATTTGTAATGGCGACGCTGCACTATCCTTGGCTTTGAATGTACTGGGAGGATAAATGGCGTGAACCTATAAAGTAGATCACATGTAACGAAACAGATTCTCACTTTTAAGGAATTTCATAAAATTAGTGTTTGATAATCAATCATATTAAAGATGATATTCGTAATAATGACAGGTTGTGGAAAATGCAGCCATTAATAGACCGAATTCAGGAAGGTTGCAGACGCCAAGAGAAGGAAAAGCGTTTATCCATTGTTGAGATGATTATTTTAATTTTACAGGATCATGTGGAATAAAACAATTCTGCTCTTGGAAGCCAAATCTTGTGGTATTAAAGGCGTTCGTTTTGGCTAATTCTAATGGTCTCGTAACAGATTTTGACATTTACCATGGCGATACAACCTATCGCAAATTAAAGGATTCTATTTTTGGATTAGGTGAAAAAGTCGTGTTGACTTTGGCTGATTCCTTAGTACCGGGCCATAATTTATATTTTGATCGATAATTCACATCATCGAAATGTGTTAAAGAGCTCCTTATGAGAGGATTTACGTCTACTGATACTATCCAAAAAAATTGAGTCCCAATGTAAAGACTGTAATGCTCGACTACAAAGTATTAACAAAACGTGGCAGGGGCGTTCATACAGTTGATATTATCAATTAATTAATGCCAGAGATTGTCAATTAATAATTAAGACTGATTTGTTATCATAAAAGTAAGAAATAAAGCTTTTAAAATATGTAAGAATTTTGTTTCTATTAAATGAGTCTATTTAGAATAGCTGAATCAAGTCCCAATGTGCTCATATGATCACAAATAAAAATATGTATAAATTAGAATTACGACTCAATGTGATCAAGTGAGAACAAAAAAATACCAGGATTTATGCAATGAAATCTATTGCTTATAATATATTCAATATGTAAAAAAAAAATCAAGTGTAGTTATAACTCTATTACATTTTTATTCACTATTTTTGTTCTGGGCTGAAGCTATTAAGATGAGTATGTGCTTATGTGAGGACAATGGGACGTAACATCACTAAGGTAATTTTAACACTGGGCCTTAGGAGGATAAAAGATTCACTTCAAAAATCGATAGAATTTTTTTAATACGCTGAACTAATTCGATTTCTCCTATAAACGCTGTTTTTTATTTAACAACTTTTGTTGTCAAATAAAATCAGCTGAGTACTAAGTACTAAGCGCTCGCCTTAGTAGTCCGGTGAAGCTGTTAAGACCTTGCTAGGTCAATAGCATGGTCAGATCGAAGAAAAAAGTCGCTTCTGCTGTCTGTTCCCTTAGATCTCTTAAACTATTCAACGGATTTTAATACCGTTTTCAGTAATATATAGGAGTGATTCAAGAGGAAGGTGTAAATGCATAATACATACATATTACAGTACAGAAAAGCCGAAAAATTCAAAGATTTGTAATGTGATATCGTAACAAACATACTTTTCTGCGCTTAAATCACAGACGCTGGCTAAACCTTACGAGATAGATCAAATTATTGTACTACGGAATGGTATATCTTAAAAAGATCCATAGAAAAATCCGTGATGGTATATATTTATCTCTAAAGGTTACCCTTTAGGTCCTATCCTTTGGCTTATCCCACAGTAACCATTTTTATCCTTTTACAAAAATAATTGTGTTATTTACCAAGCTATATTATACAATATAGCATTATTCCTTATCCAATAAAATACATTACATGTCACGTAGATCAAAACTGCCCTTAACAGAATTCCATTTTTTTTTCTCGAACTGACTACTCTATTGACCTGACAGGGTCTTCACAGCTTCACCGGACTACCATTTCTGGTAAGATCTGGGAATTCCATTAAAATGGATATCTACATTGCACCCGTGATAAACTATGGCTGATCGTTAGTATGATATAAGAAAAGTGAGTAAATGCTGACGAACCACTCAGAAAAAGCTCAATTACACTTAAAATGGTGACCCATCTAGAAGAGTAACACTCATTTTGCTTTTTATACTCTAGTGGCTTCTATAAGTGCAATTCAGCGGTGTGATATGTATGACAAGAAGAAGAAGCAAGAAATCTTTTTTTACTTTACAGAGTGTCACTCGTTTCTTCATTAGCGTTTTCAAATTTCTTATTCCGCCGTTCTCGATAATCTAACTCTAATTAAATGTTAGTAGCTAGAGAAGGTACATTATTTTTTCTAAACTCCATGTCTAATCTATCTTTGGCTGATGTTTAATCATATTTTATATAACGGTGCACTAGGGATGGCGATCTTAGATAGATTAACCGAATAATCTATTTTTGAACATAGAAAAATCGATTATTTTATTCGATACTAAGCATCGAATTGATTTCCGACACTATAAAATCGTAATTCGATTTTTTCTATTTAAACGAACTAAATGAATATATTATGTTGGTCAGGCGCCTATATAAAGCATAAAAAAGATATCCTGACAAAGTTTTAAAAATATATAAAGATGTACGCGATTTTCAAAGAAATATATTGTTTACTGCCAACCTACTTCGAGTCATAGGTACAGTTCAAAAAAGGCAAGTACTATTGAGTGATATATATTTTATTACATTGCGAAAATATTTTACGGATAACCTAATCAAATAAAAATTAAAACAACTAGCTAAGGAAAAGTCGTTTATATAAGATTTTCAAGCTTGTCTTTGTATTTAGCGAGAGAGTGATCTGTTACGATATGATGAGTACGACAGTTATAGATAAGTGCCATAACTGTACAGTAATGACAACAAGTCCCGTTGACTGCTTACGTTGATTCATAGTGGTTTTATTCTGCCACTTAGATGAGAACGGGCATCATCCAAGAATAATGCAAGGCGAATAAAAGTTTATAGCTTTCTAAAAATAAAATTATGAATCATTGAGACCATTTTGTTATATAAAGTAAGTACATATTTCCAGTAGATTGAAAAAAGTCGTGTTGACTTTGGCTGATTCCTTAGTACGGGGCCATAATTTATATTTTGATCGATAATTCACATCATCGAAATGTGTTAAAGAGCTCCTTATGAGAGGATTTACGTCTACTGATACTATCCAAAAAAATTGAGTCCCAATGTAAAGACTGTAATGCTCGACTACAAAGTATTAACAAAACGTGGCAGGGGCGTTCATACAGTTGATATTATCAATTAATTAATGCCAGAGATTGTCAATTAATAATTAAGACTGATTTGTTATCATAAAAGTAAGAAATAAAGCTTTTAAAATATGTAAGAATTTTGTTTCTATTAAATGAGTCTATTTAGAATAGCTGAATCAAGTCCCAATGTGCTCATATGATCACAAATAAAAATATGTATAAATTAGAATTACGACTCAATGTGATCAAGTGAGAACAAAAAAATACCAGGATTTATGCAATGAAATCTATTGCTTATAATATATTCAATATGTAAAAAAAATATCAAGTGTAGTTATAACTCTATTACATTTTTATTCACTATTTTTGTTCTGGGCTGAAGCTATTAAGATGAGTATGTGCTTATGTGAGGACAATGGGACGTAACATCACTAAGGTAATTTTAACACTGGGCCTTAGGAGGATAAAAGATTCACTTCAAAAATCGATAGAATTTTTTTAATACGCTGAACTAATTCGATTTCTCCTATAAACGCTGTTTTTTATTTAACAACTTTTGTTGTCAAATAAAATCAGCTGAGTACTAAGTACTAAGCGCTCGCCTTAGTAGTCCGGTGAAGCTGTTAAGACCTTGCTAGGTCAATAGCATGGTCAGATCGAAGAAAAAAGTCGCTTCTGCTGTCTGTTCCCTTAGATCTCTTAAACTATTCAACGGATTTTAATACCGTTTTCAGTAATATATAGGAGTGATTCAAGAGGAAGGTGTAAATGCATAATACATACATATTACAGTACAGAAAAGCCGAAAAATTCAAAGATTTGTAATGTGATATCGTAACAAACATACTTTTCTGCGCTTAAATCACAGACGCTGGCTAAACCTTACGAGATAGATCAAATTATTGTACTACGGAATGGTATATCTTAAAAAGATCCATAGAAAAATCCGTGATGGTATATATTTATCTCTAAAGGTTACCCTTTAGGTCCTATCCTTTGGCTTATCCCACAGTAACCATTTTTATCCTTTTACAAAAATAATTGTGTTATTTACCAAGCTATATTATACAATATAGCATTATTCCTTATCCAATAAAATACATTACATGTCACGTAGATCAAAACTGCCCTTAACAGAATTCCATTTTTTTTTCTCGAACTGACTACTCTATTGACCTGACAGGGTCTTCACAGCTTCACCGGACTACCATTTCTGGTAAGATCTGGGAATTCCATTAAAATGGATATCTACATTGCACCCGTGATAAACTATGGCTGATCGTTAGTATGATATAAGAAAAGTGAGTAAATGCTGACGAACCACTCAGAAAAAGCTCAATTACACTTAAAATGGTGACCCATCTAGAAGAGTAACACTCATTTTGCTTTTTATACTCTAGTGGCTTCTATAAGTGCAATTCAGCGGTGTGATATGTATGACAAGAAGAAGAAGCAAGAAATCTTTTTTTACTTTACAGAGTGTCACTCGTTTCTTCATTAGCGTTTTCAAATTTCTTATTCCGCCGTTCTCGATAATCTAACTCTAATTAAATGTTAGTAGCTAGAGAAGGTACATTATTTTTTCTAAACTCCATGTCTAATCTATCTTTGGCTGATGTTTAATCATATTTTATATAACGGTGCACTAGGGATGGCGATCTTAGATAGATTAACCGAATAATCTATTTTTGAACATAGAAAAATCGATTATTTTATTCGATACTAAGCATCGAATTGATTTCCGACACTATAAAATCGTAATTCGATTTTTTCTATTTAAACGAACTAAATGAATATATTATGTTGGTCAGGCGCCTATATAAAGCATAAAAAAGATATCCTGACAAAGTTTTAAAAATATATAAAGATGTACGCGATTTTCAAAGAAATATATTGTTTACTGCCAACCTACTTCGAGTCATAGGTACAGTTCAAAAAAGGCAAGTACTATTGAGTGATATATATTTTATTACATTGCGAAAATATTTTACGGATAACCTAATCAAATAAAAATTAAAACAACTAGCTAAGGAAAAGTCGTTTATATAAGATTTTCAAGCTTGTCTTTGTATTTAGCGAGAGAGTGATCTGTTACGATATGATGAGTACGACAGTTATAGATAAGTGCCATAACTGTACAGTAATGACAACAAGTCCCGTTGACTGCTTACGTTGATTCATAGTGGTTTTATTCTGCCACTTAGATGAGAACGGGCATCATCCAAGAATAATGCAAGGCGAATAAAAGTTTATAGCTTTCTAAAAATAAAATTATGAATCATTGAGACCATTTTGTTATATAAAGTAAGTACATATTTCCAGTAGATTGAACATTGAAATCATGAAATTAATTTATTTAAAAATTATAGGCAATTTTGTTGAACTTTTTATTTCACATTGGTATACTTGTCTCGTTAAAGATTTTCAAACATTTTTATTGAAGTGAAACTACTTATGGGAGTTCTTTGAAATTTTGATCGGTAACGTTTTTGTGTCACGAAAAGTGGTGGAAGTAAACACCGTGTCGAGTAGAGCACTGATAACGTTGGTTTTCGTCCGATCACCGAAGTTAAGCAACATCGGGCGCGGTCAGTACTTAGATGAGTGACCACCTGGGAACACCGCGTGACTATCGAAATGTTTCTGTGCCAAAACCTTGCACTCGTTTTCAGTTAGAACGCATTCACCATCGTAACCAGATTTATGATATGACTAGCAGTTGCCCGATATTTTTAATATTATTTTCACGATTTACATTGACAACAAAATTTATTCTTGTGTTATTAATATTCGTCGTAATATTATAAAGCTAAATCTGGACATATAAACATACAGACAGAACAAACAACTTGACAACTTAATTTAAAAAAATTAACTTCATATTTGTGCCTTTATAGTAGATGTATTTCACAAAATTTAAAAAATGCTATGTATAAATAAAGCTAAATATTTATGACAACGAACGCTCATACAGTACTCGAACTTCGACCATCAAGAAAAAAAACTTGTTCCAATTTTTAATGATAACATTAAAGCTCGTGGATAGCGACTAAACAAAAAAGGGAATAAAGAAAATCTTTTGAGCAATAGAGGAGCAATAAATGTTCTTAACTATTTTCCTACTGATTATTTATATATAGATTTTTTTTTTTAATGATTATAAACTCATACTAATGAAAAATTGCCTAACATTTTAAATGAATAAGGTCTTACACAATAATGATATTTCATAATCGGAAATGCTGTTACAAATTAAGGCTTAGATACACGTAAAAAAGATTGTTAAACAAAAGTTATAATATTGTTTATTCTTAATTTCACGACGCGGTCATTATTTTTGCAATAACATTGTGGTAATGAGAGTTCTCTATTATTTAATCTTTGCATTCTTAGGTTTGTCACGTAGGTTTCTGGTTTTTCTGCGTAAGGAAAAGGCAAAGATATCTAAACCATGCAGCCAAGTTTTTGTTTCTGACTACGCTATTTACCTACCAAGGTCTTAACTATATAAATAGAGGTCGCACTCGTTCTTTCCAATTAGCGCCTCTATAATATGACTTTCGAACTAACGAAATTGTTGGTTATAAATGTACATTTATAGCTATGTTTGTATGCATACAGCGCTACTGCGTAAATCGTATCCAAGTTTTTGATCATTTTTATTTGTAATGAATATGTTCATCATAAGGCATATCTAAATCCAAGTATGTATATGCAGGAGTCAATGTTATAAGTAGATCCGGACATAGATAAAATTGTTTGTGGGAGAATAGTTCAAAATTGTCAGTTTGAAACGTCTAAATTAATTGTCATCCACCATCTTTTGTTATCAAACTTGCCAAAAAAATTATATAACAGTGCCATCTAGGGAGTGGATTGATAACCAAAAATAGACGAGCCTTTTTCACACAAATCCGATTCTGAGAAGTGAAAATAGTGTGGCTTCACCGGACTCTCCTATATACAAATGTACTCTGTGCACCGGACTACTATGCAGCCAAGTCTGGCGTCATTTTATTCACTTAACCCGTCTTTGTGTCAACATATCTCCATCTAGCGTGATTGCGGATAGACAGCTAACCTACAGCAAAATACAAAAACAAGACACAATCTATTAGTTTCAACCTAAAATTTGTAGATGTCGTGCCATCTCAAACGATTCTCAATATCAACAGAAGTTTATTAATAAACAAATAAAAACGCACAAATTAATTACGCAATACCTAAACAATGATGTAAAGAACGCTCTTAGATAAATAGATCGCAATTTTAATGAGGGAATGAGTGAAAGTCCGACGGAATCAACGGACCGTTGTGGCCAAGTCATTGTTTTGTTGCATTGTATTGTTTCATTAGAGTAAGGACCTTGAGGCTACCGGATTCCGTTACTGCAATAGTTTTAATAATTAAACTATACAAGCAACTCGCTCCGGCTTCTCATGTGTGCAATTTACTAATGTGGCGTTGTAAGCGTCTAAATCAGCATTTCATCAAGTATGTGCGAATATTGCGTGGGTTCTGAAAAATAAGATACGAACCAGACTAGGCCCCCTCGGCAGCAGCTCAAGCCTAGGTCCGCTCCCTCAGCGTGGAGCCCTTGAGTACGCTGCTCGTGCGATACAGTGACACAAAATCTTACATCACTGCGACAACATTAAACATATCACCTCCACACACGTGCACGCATACAGGCTTACACATGCAAGTGGAAGGGTTTTATTTTTTTCCCTTATCAAACTGATATAGTTTGGAATATTATCCAATTCGTAAATATATATAAGGGTTGTTGAGGTATGCATGCTTGGTACACATATATGTTTCAAAAACTCATATATGTATGAATAGTTAGCTTGCTTAGGTTAGTCAGATAGGTCGCGAATTGCATGTATCAGGCAACAGCTAAAGCCGAGGTGTGCCGCGCACCCTTGAGCTAGTTGTCAAAATAAAATCGGCTGAGTGCCTTAAGCGCTCGCCTTAGTAGTCCGGTGAAGCTGTTAAGACCTTGCTTGGTCAATAGCGTAGTCAGTTCGAAAAAAAAAGGTACGAGCGCCTCGGCTAACGGACTCTTGTCTTGTTTGAACATACCTTGATTCATATAGCTTCTACCTTTTGCATATGGCTTCGCTCGTGTTAGTGTTGAATTCATAGATCCATCGGGAACAGTACATTTTTTTTATATGAGAGATAACCTTTTTTGTATCAATGACAATATATACAAAATTGTATAGTGATTGGTTGAATGGTTAAGGCACATTCGCATTTTTAATTTAACAATGGATAATATTCAGGATGCCCCATTTTTTTAATCACCCCTCACTGAATTTTGAGTAAAACTGGATTAATCGATTCAGATCAAGTTTTTTATTGTAGGTAATTTTAAATATATGATATATAATATTAAACGAAGTGATATGCTGTAAAGGAGAGTATTGCATTAAATACCCAAAGTAATTAAAGGATTTAATAGGATAAAGATTAATAATATATTTGACAAAATAGCGTCGTATATAAGCCTTTAATTTTTAATATGTGTATAGAGCATAAAAATGATTATTATGGGTTATTATTAGGATATAGATATATGCCACCTCTTTCTCTGGATATATGCAACTTTTCTCTGAGCATTTTTATTGTGTATAGCAATGTGTACATTATCAATGTAAACACGCATAAATTCCATTTCTTAACTAAATAAGAATAAATAGAGTTTTCTCGACTTTAAATAAATGTAATATGTATGTATTACATATATAAACCTTCCCGATTTACTTGAACTTTATTTAAACTAGTGATATCTGTATATAAAGTCCTTTGCATAGTTTATAATAGGAGTGCACAAACCGCGGCCCCTGGGCGATCTACTTTCAGCCTGTCAGAATAGCGAAAAATAAAAGCATACAGAATTTAAAAAAATATTAAATTCTTTTTACACAATTATTGTTTTAAGAACTAAGGTAACACACAAACAATATTTGATCGTAGTACAGTGAAGCAGTAAAGGCCTTGCAAGGCTAATAGCGTAGTCATTTATAAAAAATAGTGGATCCTATATTTTATTCATAATCACGTGTTATTTA
The DNA here is from genome assembly GCA_015888305.1 of Antheraea pernyi. Classification (NCBI taxonomy): domain Eukaryota; kingdom Metazoa; phylum Arthropoda; class Insecta; order Lepidoptera; family Saturniidae; genus Antheraea; species Antheraea pernyi. The sequence continues at coordinate 2,703,869 of MU158827.1, read as the reverse complement.
AGTCTATATTTTTGTAAAATTGGTGGTGTTTTACGTAATATAGTTCGGTTATCGGGCATAAGTGAAGTTAACGGAAAATAATACCGCGGAGAATAAATTCTGAGATGCCAAAAAAGCTCCCTAGAAAGATCTAACAAGGGAGCCACCATCTCGTTAGAACTTTGAAGTAATCAGACGTCAGTTATATTAATAGTATTATTACCTACTTACTCGACAATGGCAGTAATAATCGGGAATATGGGTTGCTAAAAATAAAATATAAAAAAAACTGGCGTACCCAGCAGATGTTGAGAATAAAAAAAGATCCTCGAATCAGGATCGTAAGATCAATACCGGTTCCAATTACCAATTTAAACTAAATTTACTAAACTATTTTTTTGTACGTGTGTATGTGATAGAATACCTCCTAAACGGTTGGCTAGAGTGGAGTTAGGTGGATTTAAGAATGGTTTAGATTCACAATTGTACCCAGTAGTTGCTGCGGTCTGATTCCAGGATATTTTATTATTTTCAAGACAGGATGACGTTTATTGAGCTTGGTAGTTATACATATATGACCTAAATATAGAATAGATAAATACGGTTGTAAGTTAGAGTTATTAAATTGTAATAATATTACCAGTATATTTATCAATATCGGTCCAACACTTGCAATAATTCACGAACTCTATATCTGTCTATAATTTCATCGCTAGATGACAAAACTATTTTTCTTTTTCCATCGGGTTTTTACGGATGTTTTTTTTTTTTTCGAACTGACTACGCTATTGACCAAGCAAGGTCTTAACAGCTTCACCGGACTACTAAGGCGAGCGCTTAAGGCACTCAGCCGATTTTACGGATGGTTAGATCGAATTTGCAGAATTACAAACATGGCCACTTGAGCCTCTTTAAACTAACTGTTACGTCGGCTGGATGTCTTCCGTATTAGTCACTAAAATCGATGAATCTTCTAAATATAATTATATTATTAATACTTTGATCTTTAAAGTACATTCTAATATTGTATTGTTACTAAATTTGAGTTTAATTTCCAGGAACAAATTTATAAAAGTGAGAATGCTCTCAGCGTGCTACAATGAAATTCTTAAACGCTGAACAGGAATGGACTGTGTGAGAGGACAAATATTATGGCTACTAGTTGTAGTAACAATCGGATCAGGGCAAAATGCAATATGCCCGACATCAGAATCAATACAACCTTGCATATGCACAAATCGCCACGAGGATTTTCAAATATGGTAATATAATGTAACCTAGGAAACTCTTATAATAAGGTTTTATAAAAATAATACCAATTGTAGTACTAATATAATAAACTCAAAATACTCATAAAAACGTGTGCAGTTTTAAATACATAGGGTGTAGACACACGAACACTGTGAATGGCAGAAATACTGTATAATATATTCTATCTCTTTCTCTTTTTAATATACCCTCTCTGTTTCCTCTGGTTTCGAATTCGAAAACGGGTAATCACGGGGATAAAGTAATTGTCATTTCAAAAATCATTACTATTTTGGCATTTCAACCGTTCTAATATAATTTTGTTTACGTTTCCATTAGAAATTGGACTCATGCTAAGATTTAACATATGTATATTTAATAAATCATTCGCAGTCAGGTTTTACAATATAAAGACGAACATCTCTAGTTTAATAAAAATTCCTCATTTCCTTCCTCCATAAAGAAAAAAAAATGTTATTTATTGATAATTGATAATTTTTAAAGGGCAGTAGAGTAATTAATACAATAATTTTCGATTACAGGTGTACACACAGCGACCTGACACAAGTCTTAAGAGGCTTTCATAAAATAGGGGAATACATAAAAAAACCAATAGACGAACTAATTATTGAGAACAATTTTCTTCCGTCGTTACCAGGAAAGGTATTCCAGAATGTGAACATACTAAGACTGATGCTCCGGCACAACGGTTTGGAGAGATTATCTGCGGCTTGGTTAGAAACCCAAGAGAGAAATTTGTTAGAGATATTCATTGTTGAGAATGACCTACGAAGTCTACCGGCAGAAAGTTTAATGAAACTACAGAATCTCCAAGCTATAACAATACAATCACACAATCTCAAAAGAATACCCGTATTTTCAAATTTACAGAAATTGAAATACATTAGTATACAATCTGCAAATTTAAACACGATAAATGAGAAAACATTTGACAAGCTACCAAACTTGGAAAAATTATTTATAAAAGGCAGCCCTAATCTTCATGTAATAAAAGAAAACGCTCTCTATAACTTACCTAAATTAATGAAATTAGAAATCACACATTGCGGAATCGATGGTATACATATGAGAGCACTCTCTTTAATACCTTCCTTAAAGGAATTGTCATTAAGTAATAATAACATATATGATGCAACAATGGTAGGTCAGGCAATAAGAGATCTGTCGATGCTTTCACATTTGAATCTCAACTCAAACTTGATTGACAAATTAAACGAAGGCGCGTTTGTAGATCAACCGATGCTTGAAAGAATATATTTTGCTAACAACAACATAAGCATTATTCATCACGGAGCATTCCACAGAGTTCCCAATTTAAGAATTTTAGATTTAAACTATAATAAAATAAGACAAATTCACCCAGAATCGTTTCTGCAACAATCTGCTAGCGGAGTTGAAGAGTTAAATCTCATTGGTAACGAAATTATGCATATTTCTGAATTTCGTGCGCTATTAGATGCTTTGCCACGGTTGAAATTTTTAGACATGAGTGATAACTTACTACAGGAAATTCCTAGAGGTGCTCTAAGAGGACACCCTAGTTTGGAACGACTACATCTAAATAAAAATAGTATTAAATTCATAGAGGCAGATGCATTTGTCGCGATGCCAGCATTGAGGGAATTACATCTAAGTAATAATTCTCTATCTGATCTAAATGAAGGGCCATTCTGGAATTTACCTGCATTAAAAGGATTAGATTTATCATCTAATTATTTTCAACGACTACAACCTAAATTATTGTATAACCTTCCAGCTCTGAGGAGGATTAATATAAGCTATAATCAATTAACAGTCATCGACCCGATCACTTTTATGGAAACTCCTTTGATGGAATATGTCAATATATCAGGAAATATTTTAATGTCCATACACCCAGCTACATTTAGAAATTTGGCAAACCTTTACGAAGTTGACGTTAGTTCAAATCAACTTATAGAATTTATACCTGGACTGCCGAGAGGACTAGAACAACTTTACTTACATAAAAATCAAATAACTAGTTTACCAGTAACACCTTCCCCAGATTTAGATTTGCCTTCTTTGAGAACCTTAGATTTGTCAAGTAATGGTTTACAAATAATCCCCCACGGATGTATGAAAACTCTTCACAATTTACGAAGGCTTTACATTAAGAGAAATGGTCTAAGGCAGATAGAGGCAACAACATTTAGTGATCTCGAACGCTTGGAAATTCTAGATCTGAGTGATAATCAAATACTTACAATTCACACGAAAAGCTTTAACAAGCTGATGCATCTAAAACAAATAAATTTACATGGAAATACAATTGACAACTTTGATTTTACCACGATACAAGATAGTTCAGCATTACATAGTTTAGATTTTAGCAAAAATAAATTGAAAACTATAACTTCAAATATTTTGACGAAAATTTTGGATTTGGAGATGTTTAATATATCGTACAATAATTTAATTGAAATACCTGCAACATTGAACATGTTATCAAAATTAAAAGTAATAGATGCTAGTTTTAATCATATAAAAATTTTCGATGGTAATGTTTTGAACAATTTACAAACCATAATGGAAATTAAAATGCCCAATAACAAACTTACAGAATTACGAGCTAAGACTTTTACTGATTTGCGAAACCTGGAAACGATTGATCTGGATAATAACCAAATTGAAGTTATTCATTCTAATGCAATTACAAATTTGCCTAATTTGGTTTCTGTGTATTTAGGGAGAAACCATATCATTGATATACCAGACCGAGCATTTATGAATCTACCGAAGTTAAGGATAATAGAGTTACAGGGAAATCGCCTACAGTTCGTATCAGTTAAAGCTTTTGAAAATATGCCACTTGTGCAATACATGAACATGAGTAATAATCAAATAACGAATGTTGATAACTCAGGTCTAAGACAGTTAACATCTTTGGAGGTTTTGGACTTAAGTTTTAATAAAATAACAAAATTAACTAAAGAATCATTTCAGTATATGGAATGGCTTGTTGAACTGAATTTAGATAATAATTTTATATGTTACTTTAATGGTAAGCCGTTTGACTTCATGCCACGGTTAAAGGTTCTTTCTTTGAGATATAATAAACTGACAACGATATCTGAAGTTACATTTCAGAAATTAAGGAGTAATATTGCTATTTTAGACTTAGACGGTAAATTTACTACAGCCATTTAATTGTTTGTTTGTTTTTAATTCTATTTTATTGAACTTGTTGTTGCATTTCAGGGAATCCATTGGTTTGTAACTGCGCGATAATTTGGTTAAAGTCATGGTTATCAGAGTCCACATCCATAGGACCAAAATGTGCAGATGGTACTTATGTCAAAGGAATGCCATTCTCAAGAGACGATTGCCTTAATATTGCAACTAATGGGGGAGATTTTAGTTCCTGTGTTACACATGAAAACGAACCTCTTTTACCAAACTTGGTGACATCACAGGTTTTCTCGCCTTTAGATAAAATAAAAGATTACTCAACTCACACAAGAAATACTTATCATATGAATAAAATCAATAACAGACCATCGCCAGAAGAATCAGATTATTTTTACGATGAATATGTCGATTACCCATATAATGGAAGTTTAATAGATGGTTTCAATAATGATATTCATTTACAATCGAACAACACCACTCATGATACGATTGGTAGAACCCCTACGCTATATGCAGAAATGAAGAATAAAACAAATTTGATTGCAAATATTTCTTCAAAGGCACCCACTAGTGGTTTTACATTTTTTGGTATGCCTTTGCCTGCAATTGATATAGGAAAAATACTAAACACAGGACGAAAGTTGGACTGGCCAGAAAAGAAAGAACATCACTCTAATAGGTACCAAACTCCTCAACCACCAATATTTGAAACTGGAGGGTTTACACCGATACTTCCATCAACAGCTGGAGGTTTTATGCCCATAGCAGATCCATCCTTAAATATATCTCAAAAAAATAATGTGGTCAGTATTCATAATAATCCTAGCCATCCTAAGCAAGGAAATATTGAAATGGCCATTGAAGGTGTAGCAACCAAACCTGTTAAACAAATCCAAAGAAATGCAACCCACCAAAAAATTAAGAGTGAAGTTCATGAACTTCAATCCTATGTAGGTGTGAATAATAAAACAAAAATATCTTTCAACAGAACAAAAAACTTACAAGAAGAGAAGAGTGCTCCTAATAATATAAGTAAATACCATTTTATAGAATCAAATTTAACCATAACAAAAATGCCAGAGAAAGAGGCCTTGTTGATAACAACTGATACAACAAATGACATATCATTACAAACGTGGATGGATATCACCACAGTATCATATCCATATTCCACTCCTGAATCTTCAAGCCCTATTAAGAAACTAGAAGAGCAGCCAACAGCTCTCTCTGCAGTGATGATACCAAATCGTGAAGAGGTAAACAACTTTGTGAAAAGACCTGCAACTATTACAAAAGTGAATATTCCACATGCAGAGCAACATGATATGAGAAATACTTATTCGCCAGTTATTAACAGAGAAGCGAAAACTCGTTTCTCTGAAATTACAAGTATAAGTAACACAAAAACGCAACAAGTTGATGGCAAAGAGTGGTATTATAAAAATTATAACAATTCCAATCTAGAACCTTATGTGGCACCCGGAATTCATATCTCTACAAGTAGTTATATATTTCATAATAACTGTTTGTTAACAATTATATCTGTAGGTATTATAAATTTACTTATTATTTGAGACTGTAATTTTAAATATAAAATGTATTATTAGTATTATTTTATTTGTTTCACATTGTGTTGTCCCTATTAGTAATTCAATCAGTCCAAATTGTCATGTATTATGATGTTCTTTGAATAATAAGAATAAACCATGACAACGTTACATCTTATTACATATTTTTATATAACACCAGGATGCTATTTAGAAAAGCGTTCCAAGAGCCTACCACTCCTACTGAACCTTGGTGGTATTAATATCGTTTATTTAATTAATATTTTAATTGTAATTTCTTTTAGAAATCTTAATTATAATGTTACAAACAAGTAATATACATTTAATAAATAAAAATTTATACAATCAGTTGCACAATTAGGAAAGGTCTAGAGCAGGGATTCCCAAACTGGATTCCGTAAAATAGTCATCAGGGTCCCACCAAAATTATTTATTATTAACTATTAAATAATATCATGGTTACAAATATTATTTTGAAACAGAGCAAAATATGTGTTGAGGACTCATTACTTTAATGTAAATAAGTAGGTAGTTAGCAAGCATTCAGCCCGGACTATGTATGGCCCAATAGTGCATGTAGCTGGAGACAATGCGTGAATAATGTATTTATTAAATTATATTACACATTTCTTAAAAAATGTTCTTAAATAAATTTCAGTGTTGATTTTTAATCATTTGATTTGGGTTTCCATAACATAAAAGGTATTCTGTTGGTGTTCCTTTATCTTTAAAGTTTAGGAACCCCTGGTCTAGAGAAATGTTGTATGACTATTGAGTTTTATCTGAATTAAACATTCTCTTCAAGGTACACTTGTACTTATCTTTTTATTTTATACTTTACATTTTAAGGACAACGTTAACAATCATTTTTGTCCACAAAATATGTTCTAAATTTGTCTAGTGCCTTATATCTATGAGAAATCTTGTTTTTCTCTGTCTTGGGTAACTCTGCATAGGTTTGATTATATCCATCTGGTTGGAAGATGCAATCCCAACCAAAGTCTCTTGTACCTTTTGGCGATACTATCTTCCCTTTAGTTCTACCTTGAAATAATACAACATCAAGATTATCACAGTGGCCAGCACAAAATGCAAATGTGCACACTGCTTCTGCAGATTTATCATCCCATCCAGCCAGTAGCCGCGTGAGGCCTTCAGGCTTAATTTTATCAAGAAACCACTTGATATATGGCCCCGGTAGTCCGTGTAATGCGGTAAAACATAACGCCGTATCCTCGACTAATACAGGTCTCTTCAATCTTCTCGCAGCTTCTTGACATTTCTTTATAGATACTTCGTCAATCTCACCTTGTAATTCGGGCAAGTCTAATTTGTAGTTTATTATTTCTAATGGGAAATTATTGCCTAATATAGCTCTGAGTTCTTCTAACTTCTTAACATTGCCAGTTACGAAGGTTAGGGTTTTAAGAGACATAATTTCTGTTGTTCTTACAAGTAACATAGGCCCTTATAGGCTACTTTTGTACTATAGTATATTATCTATGAGGCTACTGAGGTACTGGACGTATTATACAAGCATACCTTCATTCGAATATATAAGTCTATCAATTTCTAATCTTTCTTCGATAATATAATAAACTACTGACCTCTGAGTAGTTTCGGATCGAAATATTATGAAATATATTTCTACCACAGACTACTAATAAGATACTACATGTTGCAGTATACTATTTTTATCTGTGATACTTACGTATCTATAGGATATTTATTATGAACTATCAATTCTAGTAAAATGCTATCTTATTATTTTGTGACAATAAATTATAATAAAAAATAACAAAAAGCATGAAAAATATTTCATTAACTAATTTCAAAATACGGCATTTTTTCTTTTCACACTTGATCACTAATTTTATTAGTCTACCTAACATACTATTAAAGCCAAACATAAAGTATATAAAACAGGTGTAGTACTATTTGGTTAAAATAATTAACAACTACACAAAAAAATTATACTTATTAATAACAATATATACAAAATATTCAAAAATGATTTTGTGTTTTCTATGTTATTTTCATATACTATCGTATACACATCTAAAATATTAACAATGGCAAATGTTTTTGCGACGTCATTTAAAAAAAGCAATAACTTTTTCATAATGACTGTCAAATTTTAGTTGTTGAGCGGTGATTACTTTGAGCTTTTGTATAACTATTTATAAATAAGTATTTACTTGTCTCTTTTGAATTACATTACATACAGTACTCCGTAGTAAATAAAGAATCTAAAGATGCCTAGTCAAGATGTGGTAACCACAAAAGTGGTTGTTCATCCTCTCGTATTGTTAAGCGTTGTGGACCATTTCAATCGTATGGGGAAGATTGGTAACCAAAAGCGCGTTGTTGGCGTTCTTCTAGGCTGTTGGAGAGCTAAAGGCGTACTGGATGTATCAAACAGTTTTGCAGGTTAGTCACCTTTCACGATTCGTGAAAGTTTTTCGATCGAAATAGTCTATGCTACGATTCTAAGGACCTTCGTGGTGCAGAACTCAGCCATTTTGCTAAAATTATATATTTCTTTTTGAGTGTATATGCCGCTAAATTGAATTATCATCGTTAAGTGCGCCTTATAAAGTATCACATATTTGAAGAATACAAATAATTGTAAAAGAAAAGAACAAAGATATTAAAATGATGTTATAGTTTTACGCCACATATACCTTTATATTATCAATTAACCATAGATAAGTATGTCTCAATATAAACCAACTGTGAATAAAAGTACATATCACTTGTTACATTCCAAAATGAACCAAATCCAATTTTGCCGTTCATAAGTTTTAATGTTTTTTCCATAGTTCCTCATATTTGAACCATTAAAATTTGAATATCATAAAATGAAACTAAAAAACTTATGAACAGCAAAGTTTGGACTTCTTTCACTGTAAATAAAGACTGAAAATCTTTAAAAAATGTAAGATTTCATGAGCAATTGAAATTGGATATGGATCATTTTGATATGTAACAACTGATATATATATATATATATTCTCATCATTTAATGTAGTTAATGTTCAATAAAGTAGTAGGTAAGAAAAAATATTACAATACTTAAAAAAACCTTTCTTAATTTCAGTTCCGTTTGATGAAGATGATAAGGACAAGTCCGTGTGGTTCTTGGACCATGATTATTTAGAGAACATGTATGGAATGTTTAAGAAAGTAAATGCCCGTGAAAAAGTCGTTGGCTGGTATCACACTGGTCCTAAACTACACCAGAATGATGTCTCTATAAACGAGTTAATAAGGCGTTACTGCCCTAACTCTGTACTTGTGATCATTGATGCTAAGCCTAAGGATCTCGGCCTACCCACTGAAGCGTATAGAGCTGTGGAAGAGGTACATGATGATGGTACTCCTACATCACGGACATTCGAACATGTGCCAAGTGAGATTGGAGCAGAAGAAGCAGAGGAAGTCGGTGTAGAACATCTTCTCAGAGATGTTAAAGACACCACTGTTGGTAGTCTGTCCCAACGTATCACAAATCAGTTACTAGGACTTAAAGGGCTTCACTCTCAATTGAGTGAAATCAGAGATTACCTTATTCAAGTCGGTCAGGGATCTTTGCCCATGAACCATCAGATAATATATCAGTTGCAGGATATCTTTAACTTGTTGCCTGATATAGCAAATGACAACTTTATTGATAATTTATATATCAAAACAAATGATCAGTCTCTCGTAGTGTATTTGTCAGCTTTGGTAAGATCAATAATAGCTTTACATAATCTTATCAACAATAAAATTACAAACAGAGATGCAGAGGAAGGTAAGAAAGAGGATAAGGATAAAAAAGAAAAGAAAGATGACAAGGACGACAAGAAAACTGAAGAGAAGGTGAAAGGAGAAAAGAAGGAAAAAGAAGAGAAAAAGAAATAATTAAAATTGTTAATTTAAGCTGTATGTAATATGTTATTTTAAAAACAAAGTATAAATTATACTTCTATATTATTTCTTTTATTTTTGGAATAGTGGCAGTGATGTTTGTCCCAGCATAATCCTAACATTCTACAAGATTTTGGCCTGCTAAGAGCAATCATATTTTTTTAACAGAAAATCTATAAAGCAGCCTTTGTTCGTTATCGGATTTGGCAAAGCAGGTAGATGGGGGAGAACAGTAGAAATAAATCTGCACTTGGACCGTAAGACTTTAACAATATTGCATGTTTCTCACCCTGCAATATGATGGGTCTGATTGAGTTTTGATTCACCCATATGGTGAATCCAAGGAATGGTAGGAACTTTGTCCCTTGTTGATAAATTGTTTCCTATGTACTTTTTATAAGATTTGTTTATTAGTGCATACTATGGTGCCACATTCAAAATTGTAACTTTTTATTTTTAAAGATGCCGCCTTGTGTCTATTTCTGTTTTGGACCCAACTGTTTGTAATGTCTTTTAACAGCAATAATTCAACTTATGGATATTGCTATTATAATTTATAAGTAGTGTCTTTTGATTGTAAAAGTGAAAATCAGTTTTTGTCATATGAATCGTATAGTCAAATGTATTTACCAAATGTACGAAATAAGGATTTTATAAATTACTAGAATGTTGCTAGAACAACTACAGAGTAGTACAGATGGGAAGCCTGCTCTTGATAGACTATGCTAAGAGAGAAACAGCACAGAATATTAGTAAATTTCTTTTTTATACAGTAATTATTGTGAATCATGTAAATAAATGATGTAACGTGAAACAATGTGACTATAGTCACTTCCCGTGCAATCTTGCTAGATGGGCCGGACGCGGCAAGTAAGCCGACTAGCATCCTCTACTGGGATGCTAGGTTAAGAACTCAGCCCATTGGCAGTTTAAATGGGCACATGCACACGCTCATGTGATGGAGGCGCATGTGGGGGTTCTAACACCCACTTCCCTTGGAAGGATCTACCATCTTGAACCCTCAGACTGTAGTTGGGGCTCCTCGGAGGCGCCAACACCTGTCGGGGGAGCAAACGCAGTGCCAGTCGGCAGTCTGCTTCCCCGGCCAAAAGGTGTAAGAAGGCACCATGGGGTTTTAATCCGTGCGAATAGGACATAGCCCATAAAAAAAGGGTAAGACCACATATTACCTTATATACGGTACCGACACTAACTGCGGTGCCAAGAGTATAATAAGTATTACGGGGAAGTACGGTGTACTTGTTCATGTTGATTATAAGTAGGACTTAATAAATTCTTTGTATACCTACATAAGGTATACAACGGTACCTACAAGAAGGCATAATTTTTCAGTGGAAATCGTGGTGGCTGAAATATTTTATAACTTCAGTTCAGTTCACTTCAGTTTTTACAATTGAAATTGATAGAATCGAAAAGTGTGTAAGTAGTTAAAATTTTACCAAATGTATTTAAGAAAGAAACAGCTAACTCAGTATCCATTTTCAACTGTCGCAGTATTGTCGTAAAATTTTGGCGCGTTATTTCAAATGTTACGCTCTAATTATTGCAGTGACATGTTATCTTTATACATTTTCGACCATTACACATATCACCTCCACACACGTACACGCATACACGCTTACACATGCAAGTGGAAGGGTTTTATTTTTTTCCCTTATCAAACTGAAATAGTTTAGAATATTATCCGATACGAAATATATATAAGAGTTGTTGAGGTATGTATGCTTGGTACACATATATGTTTCAACAACTCATATACGTATGAATAGTTAGTTTACCTTAGATAAGCTCACATAGGTCGCGAATTGCATGCATCAGGCAACAGCCAAAGCCGAGGTTTGCCGCGAACCCTTGAGCTAGTTGTCAAAATAAAATCGGCTGAGTGCCTTAAGCGCTCGCCTTAGTAGTACGGTGAAGCTGTTAAGACCTTGCTTGGACAATAGCGTAGTCAGTTAAAAAAAACATTTTCGAGAATTCTTATTATTCACAAAGACATTCCTCATTATATTTATACTCCTTTGTTCGTTCCGATTAACTTACCAATTTTTAAACTATGGTGGTTGGTAGTTTTGGCGGGATTTTGAAATGTCATGTAGTTGTTTTATATTTTATTAGCGGGCCCGGCGGACGTTATCCCGACTTGATAATTAAAAAAAACCTTGACAAATTATATACCTCCCTCATAAATCTCTGTATCTACTGGTGAAAACCGCATGAAAATCTGTTCAGTAGTTTTCGAGTTTATCGCGAACAGACAGAAGTGGCAGAGAATTTTGTTTTATAATACGTAGTGATACATATAATAATCTTGTGCCATTTGGCGCTTTATTTTGTAATATCGGTGGTGTTTTACGTAAAAGAGTTTGGTTATTGAGCACAAGTGAAATGGCTGGGAAATACTACGACTTGCATAGATTTGTCTTGCTATAAAAACTCCTTGGAAAGTTCTAACAAGACGGCCACCATGTTTTTATTACATTAAAACTTTCGCAAGAAACTTGAATTATTTTTTACACCTATGGCATTACGTGTATGGCAGTAATAACCTACAGGATTGGTTGCCAAAAGTAAAACTAAAAAAGAACTATGGCGGTCAAATGTTCGAAACAACATGCTGTTATAATTGGTTAATTTGGTATTTTTGTTATATTTATAACGCTATCGGCTAACGCTAAGGACAATATTATGAGGAAACGTTCTAGTGTTAACTATATTGGTAATTCCACGTTCACTGTACATTCTCCCACTAATAATTCAAGTCATAATTATAATTCACCGGATATGAAAACTAATGAGTACCTATAATTACATATTTATATTTGATATAATATTTTTAACACATTTAAGGATTTAAACATATGAATCATTGCTTTGACATTACATTAACCGACGTGTGCATTGATAATAAATACTTATAGGTATACCAATGAGCTATCTACGAATATTTATGATATGTTCTATTATCTGATAACATAATCTGATATTTCGATATACTTTCAACAGTCATAGTTGAGGCGTTAAGCAGTTCTTATGGATTTGAAAAAATATAGTGTAATTTTGGTGAGGTGAATCTCCGAAAATCTAAAATGGCCGACCGAATACGACTGGCGGTAAGTTTTATATTCACTGAATAAGATTGATTTTCTTTGAATTGTCTAACAATAAAGCTAACATAAAAATATATATCTTATGATGTAATAATAACGATCTATATTTATATGATCGTATTTATGCTTTACAAAACTTTAAGGTATAGCAGAAATTATCTCTTAAATAAATGTTCTCATATAGTAGGTACAGTCCTCGTCAAACTTCTTGACCACTATGAAATTGTAGTACAGGACACAAATTTACACGGAAGAGAGCTTTATTCCGTGTAAATTTAGGTAAAGATGCGTGTTATATTATATCTATAACATCGAGACAATTTAAATATAAATAAATGTCAATTACTAAACCCTATAATATTTTTTTCCATTAAGCTCTTGACTATATTACGCGTTAGCCCGCACTTATTTTTATATTCAAGCGGCCAAAACGATTGACGGGATTGTACCTACAAAATTCCATAGATGTCAGATAAGTATCAATCGTTAAGGGCCTGCGGGTGATGGACGCGGGCACGTCCGTCACCCTGGCAGAATATCTACACAGGTCCGTTTGGTTGAATCGCATTGTGCCGATGCGCCTCCCACGAACGTCGGGGAGGACTCTCGCCCTCCCCTGAGGGGTCTACGATTTTGACCCCTCGACCGTGAAGAGGCCTCTGATGAGAGGCCGACACCTGCACGGGGACTAGACGCAGTGCCAGCAGCTTCTGCTCTCCGGCCTATAGGTGATTGAAGGCACCATGGGATTTTAGTCCGTGCAAGTCGGACATACCCACACTCAGCTGGGGTGGGAATCCGTAGGGATTTCCCCATGTAAAAAAAGGTAGCAATCGTTACAGTGTTCTTACGTCAGAAAAACGAAATTAATTATTGCGATATCTCATCCGCTTCTGAAAGAATTGGTAGGAATGTTTGTTTTTAGAAATCTTGCCTATGATAAACTTCAATGTGTATCAACATATAAAATAAATGATTACATATAATGCTATACTATGAAATTAAATATATAATTATATTCGGTAAATATTTGTAAATGCTGATGGTCCATATAATTCTCGGATACGTTATCAAATTACTGTAAGCCGGGAATTTGTAGCGTAAAAAATGGTGATAATACCATATTTGGATATGGGTTTTTTAGCAACTTCGAGTTAGAATGTTTTCATCCAGATACCTATTTCGTCAGTGTGTTCCAGTAACTGTACTAGAGAGTCAAGTCTCTATTTTGTGTTTAATAACGTACTATTTTGGGTTATGTCACAACTAAGTAACAAAGTAGATGGAGATTAAACGTTGTCTGTTTGTTTGTGTATAAACAAAATTGAAGCGTAGTGAAATGTCTTTATTAGTAATGGCTAATCTACGAAATGGCTGAAACAAATTTGACGGGATTTTTATCAGTAAGTAGAGGACTTTCACAGTATTGTATATTCTACATATCATTATGTTTTTCCATTATGGTTAAACTTTCATATACTTGAATTAAAATCGGTAAATGGCTTGTAGGAGAAACGGAGCGAGAGCGAGATAGTTGGAGTAGTAATAATAAAATTATAATAAAAAAAATAGCCCATAATTAATTTCAATTAAATAAATACGTAGTTCTCATGAAACAATAAAACTACATATTTCATGATAATGAACTTGTGATTACCGGCTAATAAGTGAATTCATAAAATAATAATAATGGAATGCCCTTTAATACATGACAGCGACATCTAGTATCGGATAGCCGAAGCATTGTAATTACATCTTGTGAAAACTAAATTTAATTAACATTGAACAAAGGGCATTCCATTATTATTATTTTATGAAATGTAATTACAATGCTTCGGCTATCCGATACTAGATGTCGCTGTCATGTATTATGTCTTATTCTACATCGCGGTGTCAAGATCGTTTTCCGTTTGGTCATACCCAATTGTAATTCACAAATAAATAATTCCTATTCATATAACAACACACACTTTGTTTTATTTCCATATATTACTGTATGAATAAGCAATAGTGGCAGATTTTTGGGAACTCTCACATTGGTCCTTGTTCGAGCCAAATGTTCACAATTACCGGTTGAGTAGTCCAGCCTCAAGAGGGCGTTCGCGTCGACATAGTAGTGGATTGCTGCTGATGACGTTTGGAGTTACTGCTGATAAGTGCGTAACAGTTATCAGGAAGGTGGTCTACAACAACAGCAGGTCAATTCACAAGTGGAAACTGGCGTTGAGGTGTCAAAAAGACATCAGGAGTGAGAAGCATTCAGAGTGGTGCAGTCACAACGTCAGCGGAGCGACAAGGCGCGAACGAGTCACCGCGCTCAATGTTGGAGCGTGTTGAAACTACTACAAGTGTCAGTGAGTGAGTGAGTGTAAAGTGAAAAACTGTGAGTACTCTTATATATTATTTTTCGAGAATCGTGACTTAGAAAAAATTCTTCAAATTCTGAACTTGATAAATTTAAAAGTAAATTAAATAGTAACTTTAAAAATATTGTTAAAATCCTTGGACTTAGTAAATTTCAATATAAATTGCATGGGACTTAGAATAATTTAAGAAAAAGTGTTGCGACGGGGAACCTATGCCCGATTTTTTACTGATGTCCCAAACACTTAGAAAAATTTTGTGAATTTATCAAACACTTAGAATATTTTTGTAAATTCGTCAGCGACTTGGAAAATAGTCGTGATTGTGTCGGCCTAACATTCATGCTTCTGTTGTACTCGGCTGTAATTAATGAATATATTCAGTTAGGTCACCTTGAATTAGTTCCACAAGCAGAGTTAGAAAACACTGATGTCGTATATTTACCGCATCATCCAGTGGTACGTACTGATAAGAGTACAACCAAAGTTAGAGTTGTTTTTGACGCATCTTGTTCAGCATGCAACGGTGTTTCATTAAATGATGACTTAATGGTTGGCCCTAATTTGCAACCAGACTTGCGTCAGATTATCATGAGGTGGCGCTGCCATCCTATTCGCCTTTCCGCGGACATTATCAAAATGTACCGAAAGGTCAAGGTATCTGAGGAAGACGTAGATTATCAGCGGATTCTATGGCGAAATGATCCAGATTCCGAGTTACAACATTACCGATTGTTGCGCGTCACATTCGGCACATCCTCAGCTCCTTACTTGGCGGTACGTTCTCTCCAACAAGTAGCCTACGACGAGGGAAATGATTTTCCACTCGTGTCAAACCGCGTATTAACGGATTTTTACGTCGATGATCTGATGACCGGTTGCCAATCAGTTAATGAAGGCGAAAAAATATACCATCAAATGAATGAACTGCTTGGTCGCGGAGGTTTTCAATTGCAGAAGTGGTCAAGTAACAGCGATGAACTTTTGAATAAAATAAAGAGTACTAGCGTCTCACAAATAGAAGAAATCGTAGAGTTTAATACTGATACAGTTACAAAAATATTAGAGTTAACTTGGAATAGAAACTTAGATGAGTTTCAATATTCTGTTAAACGTTTGCAATTGGAAACTCCAGTGACTAAGCGACGGGTTATATCCGACATCGCTCGTTTATACGATCCTCTCGGTTGGATAGCTCCGGTGATTACCACCGCTAAAGTATTCATCCAACGTCTATGGTTATCAGGAATCGGTTGGGCGACGAGTTGCCTTCTTTTCTATTAATGGATTGGATCAAATTTCGAAACAATCTTCATGAACTTACAAATTTCACTCTTCCTTGATGTATACAAACTCAGGAGTCTGATAGAGGTCTTGAATTGCGTAGGTTTTGTGATGCGTCAACCATCGCTTACGCCGCAGTTATCTATACACGGTCTATTGACAGCAACGGTTATATTCAAATCAGTCTCGTGACATCAAAGACTAAGGTTGCACCGGTCATCATATCAGTTCCGCGTCTGCAATTGTGCAGCGCGTTTCTCCTCGCACGGTTAGTGTTGTGAGGTGGCGGACACCTTAGATGTTTCAAAGGAATATATACACACGTGTACTGATTCTTCAGTCGTGCTTGCATGGCTGAGTGGCCACCCCAGAAGGTGGAAGACTTTTGTTGCAAATAGAGGTTCGGAAATATTCACCGTCATAGATAACTCCCAATGGTCGCACGCGCAATCCAAACACAACCAGCAGAATGTTTGCAGTTTATTCTGTGATAAAACCGACTGGCTGGTTGTTATGAATGGTACCAAATGGCACTTCATCCCAGAACTCATGATGTCGTTTTAGTGGTAGAGGATAATTTGCCTCCAGCACGGTGGCTATATGGCTTAATTACAGACAAACACACCGGTTCTGACGGTGTGACACGAGTAGTATCCTTACGTTGCAAAGGTTCAATAATCAAACGGCCTGTATCCAAACTCATTGTATTGCCAATTGCCGAATAAAAATTGTTAATTTAATGTTATTTATTGTTTAAAGTATGTTATATTTTTGTTTTTTTTGTTAACTACAGTCCATTATATCTAGAGGTGCATATAACTACTTTGAATTTAATGTAATTGTGTAGTCTTTAATTTTGTATAATTGGAAAAACATAATTTAATAATTTTGTATAATGTTTAGTTTAGTATGATTGGAGTAACATAATTTTGTATTTTACACCTGTGAATGGACATTTTGTCCATGGCGGGCGGTATGTTCAATGTTAATTAAATTTAGTTTTCACAAGATGTAATTACAATGCTTCGGCTATCCGATACTAGATGTCGCTGTCATGTATTATGTCTTATTCTACATCGCGGTGTCAAGATCGTTTTCCGTTTGGTCATACCCAATTGTAATTCACAAATAAATAATTCCTATTCATATAACAACACACACTTTGTTTTATTTCCATATATTACTGTATGAATAAACTATAGTGGCAGATTTTTGGGAACTCTCACACCCTTAATGAAGTAGATATTGACTATTTAACTAACATGAACTGGACACAAATGAGGCGAACCCAGGTAGGGTTGACTTTCGACGCGTCTTCTGCCCGCCTCCGTGATGCTCTCACGGAGGTATGCGACGCGTCGATGCCGCGGAGTGTACACCGCCCTGACAAAGCGGTCGAACAGCTCCCGAAGCCACCCCCCGAAGTGCTCCAAGCAGAGGGCCAACACCCGACCCGGGACCCCGTCCGGCCCAGGCGCCGTCCGTTTGCCGCGGAGGCACTCGACCGCCCTACCCATTTCCTCCTCCGTCACCGGGGGAGGGCGGTCGAACACCTTCGCGACAGACGCGAAGCGCGGCGGCATGGGAGGAGGAGGCCGCCCCGGAGGGTCGGGGAACAGCTCCGCCACGACCCTCTCGGCCACCTCTGGCTGGAGAGTCTCCGTCGTCGGGGGCGCTCGGCCCCAGAGTTGCTTCCGGACTATCCGGTATGGGCGCCCCCACGGATCGCTCTCCAGCGTCTGAAGGAGCTCCTCCCACGCCGCCTCCTTGGCCCGGCTGATGGCGATCTGCAGAGTCTCCTTCTTCTGCCTGTATCTGGGGCCGAGCGCCCCCGACGACGGAGACTCTCCAGCTAGAGGTGGACGAGAGGGTCGTGGGAGAGCTGTTCCCCGACCCTCCGGAGCGGCCTCCTCCTCCCATGCCACCGCACTTCGTGTCTGTCGCGGAGGTATTCGACCGCCCTCCCCCGGTGACGGAGGAGGAAATGGGTAAGGTGGTCGAGTGCCTGCGCGGTAAACGGACGGCGCCTGGGCCGGACGGGGTCCCGGGTCGGGTGTTGGCCCTCTACATGGAGCACTTCGGGGGATGGCTTCGGGAGCTGTTCGACCGCTGCCTGGCGGAAGGACAGTTCCCGAAGCCGTGGAAGACGGGGCGGCTGTGCCTTATCCCAAAGGCGGGCCGCTCTCCGGACTGCGCGTCGGCATACCGGCCCATCGTCTTGCTGGACGATACCGGGAAGGCGCTCGAGAGAGTGATCGCCTCCCGGGTCGTCCGGCACCTGGAAGACGTGGGACCGAACTTGTCGGACGCGCAGTTCGGCTTCCGGTCGGGGCGTTCAACCCTGGACGCCCTGAGCCTCCTGAAGGTGCTCTCTGCGCAGGCGACCTCCCGGGGTCAAAGACTGTTGGCGGTGTCACTGGACATCGCCAACGCCTTCAACAGCCTGCCGCATGGAGTAATACGGGAGGCGCTCCGCTTTTTCGGAGTGCCCCCGTACCTGCGGCGGCTGTTGAAGGCGTACCTCGAGGGTAGGGAGGTCGTCTACACAGATGGCAGAGGGCGAATGGTCCGACGTGGGACTCCTTGTGGAGTCCCACAAGGCTCCGTGCTGGGGCCACTATTGTGGAACCTGGGCTACGACTGGGTGCTCCGCGGCGCGCTCCCATCAGGAGCGCGCCTCATATGTTATGCGGACGACACCCTAGTCGTGGCCCAGGGGAGGGAATGGCCAGAGCTGGTGCGCCTGACCACGTTGGCTACGACCTTCGTGGTCGGGCGCATCCGTCGACTGGGCCTCAAGGTGGCCCTTGAAAAAACCGAGGCCCTGCTGTTCCACGGGCCTCGGCAGGGGCCACCTCCTGGGGCCCATCTAACGGTGGGCGGCGTACGTATCCGGGTGGGGTCCCGGATGAAATATCTGGGCCTCACCCTGGACGGGCGCTGGCGGTTCGAGCCCCACTTCAAGGGGCTCGGACCGCGTATAGTAGGGGCGGCGGCGGCGCTCGGCCGCCTTCTCCCGAACACGGGAGGGCCGGGCGCTGCCTGCCGCCGTCTGTATGCAGGGGTGGTGAGGGCCATGGCCGCCTACGGGGCACCGTTGTGGGTGGACTCCCTCAGCGCCACGAACGTTCGAGTGCTGCGCAAAGCACAGCGCACAGTGGCGTTGAGGGAAATCCGCGGGTACCGAACGGTGTCCTCGGCGGCGGCCATGGTGCTCGCGGGCTCTCTTCCTTGGGAGCTGGAGGCGGAAGTTCTTGCCGCCGTATACAACTATGCGGCGGCAGGGAAATCCCGAGGGCAACCTCCGGCTCCCAGGGAGATTGCTGCGTTGCGGGCGAGAGCCCGCAGCGAGCAATTAGAGAGGTGGGGGCGGGACCTGGCGGACGAGCGTTACGGAAGATATACCATCGACGCCGTCCGTCCGGTCCTGTCCGGGTGGGTGAATAGGGACTGGGGCTCCCTGACGTATCGTCTGGTGCAGGTGCTGACCGGGCACGGATGCTTCGGCTGGTACCTGCACCGGATAGCGCGCAGGGAGCCCACCGCCGCATGTCACGAGTGCGGCGCTGAGACGGACACCGCACAGCACACTCTCTCTGAGTGTGCGGCGTGGAACGGTCAGCGCCGCGCCCTGGCTGCGACGGTAGGGGACGATCTCTCGCTGCAGGGCGTGTCTCTCGCTGCTGGGCGTGGTTATGGCCATGCTTGGCAGCGAGGACGGGTGGGCTGCAGTGGCCTCCTTCTGCGAGGAAGTCATCTCGCAGAAGAAGGCGGCGGAGAGGGCCCGCGAGGAAGATCCGCAAAGTGGCCCTCTCCGCCAAAGGAGAGCAGGAAGGAGGGGGAGGCGGAACGCTCACCCCCTCCCATAACTGAGCCGAACCTGAGGAGATGGGTCGGGGGACCCATCTCCTCATTGCACAGGTGAGGCCGACGAGGGGAGACGACTGGTAGTGTACCCAGTAGTCTCTCTATAGTAGGACGAAGCTTGATGTTCACTCGCCAGGTTGCCGCAGGGGCGGTTTCTCAGGTAGCAGCAGGTTCGATCCCTGGCCGCCCCTACCATGCGGCGGACGGTACACCGTGGGGTTTTAGGCCGTACGAGTCGGACATAACCCACTCTCTCCCCGAGAGATCCATAATTCGTATCCATAAAGGATTTCACCACGTAAATATAAAAAAAGGTAGGGTTGACTTCAAACAGGCGGTCGGTCGTAAAGAGTTAAACTGATTCTTCGTTAAAAATATAAAAGAAGGAAACATGTTGAAACACATCTTCTTAAATATCCCAAAATATAACGGCACTTGTGCCACATAAGTTTAAAAATTCATGCCATGTGAGAGTTACACGAAGGCAGTGTATGGTGTCATCATATCACCACCACAAACCACATATGAAGAAGTGGGAGGTGGTAATAAATAATTTTTGTTAGTGTTTATTAATCAGTATATTATTTCATTCATTTCACTTCATTTTTTCATTTTTATGAAGAAATTCGTCTTATCCCGATAATAATGATAAAGGTGCCTTCTGCGGCTTACAATTATAATATATTTAGCTACTAGCTGACTTGGCCACACGTAGCTGTGTCCTACAGTTTTCTGTCAACAAAATAATTTAAAACGCCATCTGTTTGAGACCGATGAAACTTACAATTAATAACAATACTCAACATTGACAATAATTTAATTTGTACTTAAAAAATACTGAGGCCATTAATCGAAATATAATTTATCCCATCCTTTAAATGTCAACTCTCATGAAGATCGGTTGACCAGTTTCGGAGTTCATAGTGGACCAACATCATTACACTGCATTTTTATATATTTCGATCATAATACATTGCTGTTTGTGATAGAATACGATAGGAAGTAAATTAGACGAGAAGTAAAAAATTCTCATCCATTGTGTGATTCAAACTTATGAATTGACATTTTGAATTTTACTAAAGTTTGATGATAATTTATGTTTATTCCAGGACCTGGTCTGGCTAAAGCCGCAGGGAAACTCAGAATTTGATATCCCGATAGCGGCAAAAATCCTCAACAGCTCCGGCGACCTCGTTCAAGTCAAAGATGACGATGGAAAGATTTTTTCGACGTCCATACATTCTGTCCTCAAGCCGCTACACGCGACATCTGTGTACGGAGTCGAAGACATGATAACACTTGGAGAGCTCCAAGAATACACGATACTTCGAAACCTTCACATACGCTATAACCAGCAATTAATTTATGTAAGTTTATTAATTATAATATTAAGTAAGGAAAGGCCATGTAAAGAAAGTTTTTCTGTGAAAACTGGTTCTTCTTCTTGTTCTTGTTTTGGCTCCGTAGAAGCACTTGCCAGTGTCAATTGTGTTTCAATGGAGATTACAACATATTTTATAAAATAAATGTCGTATGAATAATTTCAATGTTCTAACAAGATGGTGGCTCTCTTGTTAGAACCTTCCAGGGAGTTTTTGTGGCATCTCAGAATTCATGGTCCGTGGAATTATTTTCCATTCACTTCACTTATGCACAATAACCGAACTATATTACGAAAAACACCACCAGTTTTACAAAATATAGAGCCAATTAACACAAGATTATGAATAAAATATAAAATCACTACATGACAGACGAAAATCCCGCTAAAAACTCCGGAAAACTGTTTATTATGTCATAATGTGCACGAAAATTACGTCTTGATATTTCCACTTATTCATTCATGAGCTTCGATCAACAATAACTAGATAAAGGGTCACGTATAAAATCGAAGCTAAAAGCTGTCCGCGTACAAATATACTTATATGTAGCTATTTGTTTACTAAGAAAGGGAGAAAAAAAAATTTAAAACAGTTTTATGTTCAACCTAAGTACAACCATAACACCTAGTAATAAAGTCACAAATGTTCAAAATATTATTTAATACTTACGATAAAACGAGCAAAGCAGTAAATTACTCCCCTCACAAATGAGAAGACAACATAAACAACATTTTGTGTGAATTCAACCTTAACACGTAATGAATAAAGTACGTTTTCCCATTATTGTGCGTGGTTGGAGAGTCTAGGCTAAAATTTGTATCACAAGTTTAAAATCGGTAATTTTGTTCAAAATTTGATATTATTTGTTAGTTTAAAGCTTAAAATATAACTTATTCAACATGTATTTAACGAAAGTAAGATACTCCCGGCCGTTAAATTGCTTTTTCGGGTATTATTTTTGCATCTTTTGAATACACTGCGGCATGTGAAACGTGCTTACATTGGCTGTGTTTCAAACTAAACAAAATAAGGGCTCACATTTCAAGTGAGCTATTATTTACCGACACGTATTTTTCGCGCCGACCCTTTATCTAGTTATTGTTGATCGAAATTCATGAGGCAGGTTTAAGCATATAATTTTTCAGTTAATAATCATAACCAAAACTTTGTATTGAGATTACTATTAGAGTTGACTTTTAAGTGTTCTTTATGAAGGTCTTTATGTTATCCATTTAACTGATCCATTTAACTAGATGGCGTTATGTTATATTTTATTGTTATTGAGTTTTATAGTGCAATTTAACGCGCATGTCGTTACATGCAATTTCTTATCTTTGTATATATAAAAATGCTGTTAAATTTATATTTTACGTATCTAAGGGTTTATTACGGAGAATGTTTTATTAATATCTAATTTACTGTAACTCATCGGTGGTGCTGAGCTATATTTTGTGTTCTGTTCTGATGTCCAAAGAAACAGGAGCGTATTTACTGTTTTTTGCAATATTAAGTTTTAATTATATTAGGAATGGTAGGGTGGTGGCAGGGTTTTACAGCATGACTGGGTCGCAACCACCATGTATATGGCGAAAAAGCCCGTCATAGTGATTCGCTTCTGCGGGTCGCGTTTCGGGATCAGCCTGTGCATATCCAGCTTTTCACAGGCCGGCATGACAGCGGCGACTGGCGATGGATAATGTGTCTTCGGTGGTCGCTGTTGTTTTTGGATTGTACTGTACTTACCATCAGGCACAGTGCAGTCATTTTGCCGTGCTACAATAAAAAAATAGGAATCAGAAAAAACCTCTAATCTAAACCTCTTGCAGCTAATAGTATTTTTTTATTCATTTATGAGCTCAGTTTTCTCAAGTTACATATAATCCAATAAGTGTAGTATCTTACTATATACCATGCATATACGTAAGTAGCTTGTATGTCTGACTGTTTGTAACCTTTTCAAGGTTAATCTTCTCTTTCGATCACAATGAAATTTGGTATAGAGGTTGCTTGATATGTACAGAAGCACATAAGCTACTTTTGATATTAAATATTCATGATATATGTACTATTATTTTTACTGTTATGGAAATACGCTAATTAGGTAATTAATACGAATAATGTCTTAATAAAATAGCGGGAAAAATGTAGTATTATTAGTATTATAAAGAAAGCTTAGAATAGTTGTTTTGACATTCATGGATTCAAAAATATTTTTAGAGTTTTTCAGTATTGTCTATGACTTTTGATAACTAAGAAAATATCAAATTTTTCATTTGATATTACGAGTTAGATCTGTCGGCATTCATGGATTCAAAAATATTTCTAGAGTTTTTCAGTATTGTCTATGATTTTTGATAACTAGGAATATATCAAATTTTTCATTTGGAATTATTAGTTAGATCTGTCGGCATTCATGGATTCAAAAATATTTCTAGAGTTTTTCAGTATTGTCTATGACTTTTGATAACTAAAAATATTTGAAATTTTTCATTTGTAATTACGAGTTAGATCTTTCTGTAAATATTGCTGGTTTGTAACCAATATACGCCATAGAGTCATTGTAATGGAATACAAGAAAAACAGGAAGTATTTCTTAACAAATTATCCTCAGGATAATTGCATACTCACAGATAAAACCCGATAACGCTCAGATACGAGGGGAATTTAATTTTAAATGACATACAGTTTTATTTATAGTAATCTGAAAGCGCTTTATCAACGATATAATCTGTGTAGTTAGAGCTGTTTAGTCGTTGATTAGTGATGTCCTTGATTGGTTATTGTTTTCCTTTATAATCTGCGCTTGATTAGAATGAGGTTGCGGGTTCAAACTTATATGTGGGGTACTCTTATTTATTTTATTTACTCGATAACTACGGATAAAGTGACGTATATGTATAAGAATGTCGTCATCTATAGTGCAGACATAGTTGTGATTTGATCAATCAAACCACTAGGAGCACTTGAATATAAACGTGAGCTGATACAAAAATGCATCATTGCATGTAGCTACGACATATTATCCGTAGACGTGACTATCCCAACTGTCTGAGTGAGGATGCCCAATATCTAGTCGTCCGTCGCCTTTTAAGGCACTGAGCGTAAGGTGATTGCCAATAATAATGAAAATACATGAACAGCCGATACTCTAACCAATGGTGTCTCAGAACGAAGTAAATAGTGTCGAGATTCGTAGATAGCAAATAATTTCAACCAATGGCGTTTCAGGTTAATAGCACGGATGCAGGTCAATAGTATCTCCCCCGATATGTACAATACCAATTATGCTTGGTTATAAATCAAATGTTCGTACGAGATGGTCCTCCATATCAATCAATAATACAACTACATAAATATAAAATAAAGCCGTTTTTCACGTGTGCCTGTGTGTTCGTTTAATTCTTTCTAAATTACGCAACGGATATTGATGCGGTTTTACCAATATTTAGAGAATTACTTCAGAACATGTAGATGAGGACATTCAAGTATTACGTAAGCACTGATGGGGGTTGGGGGAGTCATTGAATTGCTTATTTTTGATGGTATAGGGATGGGGGTTCAGGTAGTACAGCAATATTTCTTTATTAAACTGGAACAGAGTTAGGTACACGTTTACCGTAAGCATATTACATGTTTGTTATATTAATAGAAAGTAACGAAAAACCGATGTATCATACTAAATAGTGTAATAATATAAATCTCTATTCTTTTTAAATAAATGAAATGAGAGAGGTCAGCCTGTGTGTTCATCACTCAAAACTACAGTATAGACATTTTCAACAAAATGTACAGTATAGAATTTTATTTCTTCGAATTTTATTTATTCTCGAATCTAGACTTCAGTTTCACAAACAATTTATGATAAACGCACAGATTACCAGAGCTGGTTTAGGTACCAGAAAGAAAACGAAAGAGCGAGACATAGTAAAATACTTTCTAAAACAAGACGAGAACGACAGCTATAAAGTGCATGCTATGAGTTTAGAAATGCAAAGTGACTGGTTAAATATAGATGAGTTTTGCATCCCATTAGCTCTGAAGTGGCGTAGTTTGTTATACGGGTGGTCTCCTGCGCTACTAAAATTTTACTTAAATGCCTTCCAAATGACCCTCCTAGATCAGAGCAGCCTAGTTAGGTGGGGCAAAGCCTCTGAAAAATCTTACTATACTTGTAGAGAGGCGGTAGGTACAGCTAGGCACATATTGGTGGGATGCAGGGTGCTCCTTAACAAGGGCCATTACTCACATCGCCATAACAGAGTCCTTAAAATTATACGTGAAGGCATAAGTCTTTCAGTATGTAGAGCGCAAAAAGGATTGGCTACAATCAAAACACAAATCAACTTTATAAAAGAAGACTCAAAAAATCCTAAGAACAAGTCTTACTCAATCCTTAGTGCAGCGCCCGATTGGACTATTTTAATGGACACGTATGAAAAGCACTACAAAATCCCAGAAGATGTGTGCGTTTCGCCATCCAGAGCGGACATATTTCTCTATTTAAGACATAGAAGGCGCGTGGTACTTGTTGAGCTTACCGTTCCGTGGGAAACTAATATTCCTAAAGACCACGAGATGAAGCTGGACGTATTAAGACTTAGTCAACGAGTTGACGAAAAACGGTTATAGTGTTAGTCTATATGCCGTAGAAGTGGGAGCGAGAGGTATACCAGCAAAATCTCTCTATAGCCTGCTCAAATACTTCTTAAATACTTCGGTCAAATACTTCGGTCTATCTAGAACTGCAGTAAGTTCTATACTAGAACGAGCCTTGGATACCAGATTCCCTCCCGGGGGAGAGGGTGGGTTATGTCCGAGTCGCACGGACTAAAACCCCACGGTGTACCGACAGACCGTTTTGTGGGGGCGGCAAGGGATCGAACAAGCTAA
>MU158827.1:2581900-2676632 GCA_015888305.1 Antheraea pernyi | reverse complement strand
GCGATCCGGTGCAGGTACCACCCGAAATAACCGTGTCCGGTGAGTACCTGCACCAGCCTAAACGTCAGGGAGCCCCACTCCCTCTCCTTCCACGCCCGCAGGACCGGGCGGACGGCGTCCACAGTGAATCGCCCGAAACGCTCGTCCGCCAGGTCCTGCTGCCACCTTTCGACGGCGTCCCCCCTGAGACGCCGTCTCTCCGCCTCTACCTCCCTGGGAGCCGGGGGCTCCCCCCTTCGTTTCCTCGCCGCCGTGAACTCGTATACGGTGGCGAGAACTCCTGCCTCCAGCTCCCAGGGTAGGGAGCCGGCGAGCACACAGGCCGCCGCCGAGGACACCGTCCGGTACGCCCGGATCGCCCTCAGTGCCACCGTGCGCTGCGCACTTCGCAGCGCACGCACGTTGACGGCACCGAGGGCGTCGGCCCAGACCGGAGCCCCGTAGGCGGCCATCGCTCGCACGACTCCCATATAGAGTCTGCGGCACCCGGCACCCGGTCCCCCTACGTTGGGGAGTAGCCGGCCGAGTGCCGCAGCCGCCCCACCAATTCGCGGTCCGAGCCCCGCAAAATGGGGCCCGAACCGCCAGCGCCCGTCCAGGGTGAGGCCCAGATATTTCATCCGGGTCCCCACCCTGATCTGGGCGCCCTCCACCACTATGTGGGCCCCAGGTGGTGGCCCTCGCCGAGGCCCATGAAAGAGTAGGGCCTCGGTCTTCTCGAGGGCCACCCTGAGGCCCAACCTCCTTATGCGCCTGACCACGAGGGTTGTGGCCATCGTAGCCAGGCGCTCCACCTCCCTCCAGTCTCCCCCCCGGGCTACGACTAGGGTGTCGTCCGCGTAACAGATGAGGCGGGCTCCATATGGGAGCACGCCGCGGAGCACCCAGTCGTAGCCCATGTTCCACAGGAGTGGCCCCAGGGCCGACCCCTGTGGAACCCCCCGCCCTGTCGCCCGCCGGACCATCCACCCGTCGCCGTCCACATAGGCGACCTCCCTACCCTCGAGGTACGCCTCCAGCACCCGCCGCAGGTACGGGGGCACTCCGAAATATCGAAGCGCCTCCCGTATGACCCCATGCGGCAGGGTGTTGAAGGCGTTAGCGATGTCGAGTGACACCGCCAAGACCCTCTCCCCCTGGGAGGTCGCCTCAGCAGACAGCGACTTGAGGAGGCACAGGGCGTCCACAGTGGAACGCCCTGTCCGGAAGCCATACTGCGCGTCCGCCAGATTCGGCCCAACTTCCTCTAGGTGCTGGACGACCCGGGAGGAGATAACCCTCTCCAACACCTTCCCGGCGTCGTCCAGCAGGACGAGGGGCCGATACGCGGACGCGCAATCCAGGGGGCGGCCCGCCTTTTCTATGAGGCAAAGCCGCCCAAGCTTCCAAGGCTTCGGGAATTGTCCGACCGTAAGACACCGGTCGAACAGCTCCCGAAGCCACCCCCCTAGGTGGCCCAAGGCAAGGCCGAGCACCCGACCCGGGACCCCATCAGGGCCGGGCGCTCTTCGCCGGTTGAGGAGGCGTTCCACGGCCCTCCCCATTTCCTCCTCCGTTATCGGAGGGGGAGGCCCGTCGAGCACCTCCTCGACTACCCCCCGAGGCGGAGGCATGGAAGGAGCCGGTAGCATCGGAGGGTCGGGGAATAATTCTCCCACGACCCTCGCTACCACCTCCGGTGGGAGGGTCTCCGTCGCCGGAGGCGCCCAGGATCGCAACTTCTTGCGCACGATCCTGTACGGGCGCCCCCAAGGATCCCCCAAAACCAGAGGTAACCCTAACTTTTTTAGTCCTCAGCGCATTTTAAAATTTGGTATTTTCTCATGCGGCCTAACTAGGGTTGCCGCCTTTTTTACAGTTAAAGCAAATTGGTAAGATAGGTAAGAAAAAAAGTACATAGTATCAAATTAAAGTAGAATTTATTTTTCTTTATTATTATTATATTTAAAACATATTTAAATTTGCTTATTGTGGTATATCGACTAAATAATGGCACAGCATCTTTACAGTCTATATTGAAATTAAAGTAAATAAGTAATTCACTTTTTATCAAATTCAGAGACACTTTGTTTCTAATCTATTCAAAAAATCAAAGCATGCTAAATAAAGTATTTTTGTGAACTTTATTGTTGTCATAAAGTATAGAATACAGTTACTTGAAATAACGTATAATATTTCATTATAATGTATAGGTGGAAACCTTAGCCTTAACGTAGCTAGCTTGAAACAGTCGATAGATATACGTACAACAATACTAGTCGGACAGGCATAAATATTAAAACATACAAATTACCATGAGTACTGGTAACTTAATGGTTTACCTTGTACCCGCGAAGTTAACCTATCGGATAAAAGTTTAACAACAGTTCCTCATGGCACCCCCTTTTACTTTGTGAGACGCACAATTTGGGAACCTCTATCTTCGACAATTCATCCTTATCCATCTAAAGCCGGCAAAGCAACAACGATACCGCTAGTATTGCAGGTGTCTGTAGGCGACGGTTACCATTTACCATCAAATGGGCCGTCTGGCTGTTTGCAAAAAAAAACTAAAAATAAAATGATCGCATACCTTAAATTAATGTAAAGTTATTGAAGTTTTAAGAAAAACGTAGTCGAAATTATGGGTATCACTAGTTATAAACATTACTTAGATTTGGGCGATTATTCTGCTAAGTTTGGTTAAGCTTTATGAGATATAGATAATGTGTTACAGAATTGTATATTTTAAAAAGGGCTGCAGCAAATTCCTTAGTGGTAAGCCTATTACCTAAGTATAAACCGTACTACTCGTTTTTAACTTTTGTATTTTATTTAAAAAATAATTAATTGTAATAATAGCAGTATAACTTACTGGTTATAAATTGGGCATTAAATGTTTATGAAATTTACGTTTTACAGTGTATCATTTCAAAGACTCTCTTAGTGACAACCACACAAATATACTTGTGTGTTGAGACTTACAAAGACTTGGCAATAATGCATTACAAATAGCTAAAAAATGGATTGGATACTTCGTATAGTATATACGGTCCACGTATCTCTTGGTCGCTCTGAATATAACCTTATGTTCGGGCTTGCATATAATATCGTCAAGAAAAAACAAAGTAAAATATATAGGCAACTAAAATATTCATTTATTTATTCTTAAGTTGTCTCGATTTTATACATATAATAATAATATAATACTTATGTATGTCTAAATTTGTGTCCTACGTAATTAAATTCAGAGCGGCGAAATGTGTTTAAAGTGGATATAATTATCACAATAATATTAGCAAGAATTAACATGAGACATTCTGTGGCTTTGTTTTCAGACATACACAGGTTCTATGTTGATAGCAATAAATCCATATGAAATTCTACCCATATATACAATGGATCAGATACATTTCTATCAAGAAAACAAATTGGGAGACATACCACCTCACATATTCGCCATAGGTGATAATTCTTATAGAGAACTTATGGAGACTTCTTCTAATCAATGTATTGTTATAAGGTAAGATTTTGTTGATAGTTTTCAGTGATAATAAGCGAGTGTTTACTACAAATAATTTCACATTTAATTATTTTCAGCGGTGAGAGTGGTGCTGGTAAAACTGAAAGCACCAAGCTATTACTCCAGTACTTGGCCGCTGCTAGTGGGAAACATTCATGGATTGAACAGCAAATTCAAGAAACCAATCCTATCCTGGAAGCTTTCGGAAACGCTAAAACAGTTAGAAACGATAATTCATCACGGTTCGGGAAATATGTTAACATTTACTTCAGTAGAAAAGGTATCATCGAAGGAGGGAATATAGATCAGTACCTTTTGGAGAAGTCACGAATAGTCTTTCAAAATAAAGGGGAGAGGAATTATCATATTTTCTACTCACTCGTTACTGGTTTGTCGGCTGAAGAAAAAAAGATGTTAGAATTGGGAAGGCCTTCAGAATACACCTATTTGAATTCTGGAAACATGCTAACGTGCGACGGTCGTAATGATGGACTAGAATTTTCCGATATTAGATCTGCTTTCAAAGTGTTAAATTTCCCGGACAAAGATGTGTGGGGCATTTTCAGTCTTCTCGCTGCGATTCTACATTTGGGCAATTTAAAATTCAAATCATTCAATATCAATAACATCGAATCTTCAGAAGTCTCAGACGCTATTAATGCAAATAGAATCGCTGTACTTTTAGGTGTAAATAAAGCTATTCTTTGCGAAGCTTTAACACGGAAAACGTTTGTTGCACACGGAGAAAAAGTGGTATCTACTTTGACCACTACTGCAGCTGTCGAAGGAAGAGATGCCTTAGTTAAAGCTATATACGGACATATCTTTGAATATATAGTTGAAACTATCAATAAGACGTTATGCAAGAAAGAGCAAAATTTGTCAAGTGGTTCAGTAGGGATTTTGGACATTTTTGGTTTCGAAAATTTTGACTCGAATAGTTTTGAACAGTTATGCATAAACTATGCCAACGAAAATTTGCAACAGTTCTTCGTGAAGCATATATTTAAACTCGAACAAGAACAGTACGAGAAGGAAGGTATTTCTTGGACAAATATAAATTACGTCGACAACCAGGAGAACCTTGACGTGATTGGCATGAAACCTTTGAATTTATTATCGCTTATTGACGAAGAATCGAGATTCCCTAAGGGGACAGATGTGACGCTATTGTCCAAATTAAATAACAATCACAGTACTAAAAACTGTTACATAACCCCAAAATCGAACCGTGAACATAGGTTTGGAGTGAGACATTTTGCTGGCGATGTACATTATGAAGTAAAAGGTAATTATATTTTTGGTTTATCTTTATATCTGGTAGCTTTTTATTTGACATCTGATATTGTACTTTCATCAATAAAAATAAGGTTTACTTTTTCATGATTTCCTTTGATCTTGATTCATACAATATAACAGGCCGTTCTGCAGTTGCCTGGTCAGCAAAAGCAAGCAATGATCTTACCTCTCCGCTCCCATTTATAATATAAGTATTTTTAAATCTGTTCTGGTTAAATAAATAAATATTGCTGTCGTAATCTCCACCAAGACCCCTTATCCCCTATGTTATCAAAAATAAGCAAATCAAGAACACACCACCACATCAGTGCTTACACAGGCCGTGGTTACGCGAGCTAACCAAAGTACCTAATTGTTTAATACGTTCTGTCCTAACGCAATTTGATTTTTTTAAGGGTTTTTGGATAAAAACAGAGACATGCTAACAACTGATTTAAAGGAAATGCTATTGGATTCGAGTAATCCGTTCCTCAAAGGATTATTTATGGCTGAATGTACACCGTCGCAGAGCGGAAATCGTAAAACTCTGTCTCTTAGTTATCAATAATACCGTTTATCTCAATATACGCTCTTATGAAGACGTTGTATGCCTGCCATCCGTTCTTCGTCAGATGTATCAAACCAAATGAGTTCAAAAAACCTCGGGTATGATATATGACTCGCTCTTTTAATAAAAAAAAAGATATGTAACTCAAAATTTCCGTTTTACGAGTTTTCACTAGAAAGTTAAATAACGTTGCGAGAAGAATACGTCCAATTCAACTATAATACGATTAAAACTACGAAGATATACGAGTGTTGTTCTCTTTTTGATTTAACCATAAAACTTAGACTCCAATGAAAGTTAATACAGTGAAGTGAAATTAAATAATGTCCTAATAAAAAAATGATTACCTTATTTACTTTAATTTGTGTAAAAAATACAGTATGCCATTTTATTTTAAAAAAATGTACGTAATTTTTTGGGTGACATTTCTACTTAAATCCGTTTTATTTTAAGTAACATCGTGCATCATACTCTTACTCCGTCTGTATTGAAAATATTTTATATCATATTTTATAATGAAGTGAATGGAAGGCGAACTTTTTTTTAAAATACTTATTTAAACGTTTTTGTGTAGCAAATGAACATATTTTTTACAACGACCAAATAGTAATATAGTTATCCCTACTTATAGAACTTACTTAAAGCACTTCAATTTATTTTTAAGATTTTAAGTCGAAATTCTAAACAGGATCACACTTCAGACACATTTTTCCAAAAAATTGAATGTTTGAGTTATTACTTTTTTTGATTAAAGGTGCGATGTAGTACCTATTATACCTACTTCACATATTTTACAGTATAATGTGTTCTCATTTACAGATTTTCGATAGAGCATTATGCGTTCGCCAGCTAAGATATGCTGGATTAATGGAAACAGCTAAGATCAGACAAGCTGGTTATCCCATCCGTTATTCGTATTCTGAATTTGTCCATCGTTACAGACTTATAGTACCAGGTATTCCTCCAGCAGAGAAAACGGACTGCAAAAGTGCTACGAAGAGAATATGCACTGAAGTTTTGAAAGATCAAGAGTTCCGTTTAGGCCACACTAAGGTCTTCCTTAAAGATATCCACGATCCTATACTTGAAGAGTTAAGGCACAATATCCTAATGACCGCTGTGATAAAAGTTCAGGCTAATGCAAGAAGATTTATTTATAGACGCAAGTACTTGAAGATGCGTGCTGCTGCCATCACCATTCAGAAGCATTTCCGCGCTCGAGGACACAGAAGCAGATATATTACTATGAGAAGGGGCTATCTTCGTATGCAAGCCGTTATAAAATCCAGAGAATTAAGGAAAACTTTTGTTAATTTAAGAAACTTCTTCAGAAATCTACAAGCTTGTTCACGAGGATTCCTTGTGCGGAAATTAGTGAAAGAGAAGCGTCATATTATAAAGACAAAACTTGCCCAATTCCATTCAGAGAAGGAGATATCACAGTCGTCTGGTGCAGATGTTAAAGTTACTGAAGATGATTATGAGAAGAAATATAATGAATTGATGAGATCTATATGGATAGTCAAGGATGCTCCTGTGGAGAATAATGTGCAGAATATAACTGCTATTGATGATAGATATGTTGATGATGTTTTCGGTTTCTTGAAAGATAGTTCTACACCTGCTGGTACAGTTAGAGGTACAGGCTTTGGAGTGGTAAGTCTTCACCATTGTAATATATTAATCCTTTCACTATAAGAATATCTATTACGTAAGAATGTGTTCTATCTATAAGTTTTGTATCTACAAATTACACGTTACTTCGGAAAAGTTGTCTTATATAGACCTTATATGCTAGAGATCAAGAACAAAAAAATAATTGAATGAAGAAATGAGATATAGACTTTATATTTCTTGGATTATTATTATTTAAGTGTTGTGGACTTTTATAGAATTAGATGTTCAATCGACGCATATTTAGAATATAAATTAGCTAATATATTATGTATATAATATATATTATCAAATTTCATGTTAAATAATTTCAGACAGAAACTGGAAAGCCAGAAATAAACAAGCCAAAATATTATAATCATCAAATTTCATATTTAATAATTTCAGATAGTAATTGGAAAGCCAGAAATAAACTAGCCAAAATCTTATAATCATCAAACCACATGTTTAATCATTTCAGACAGTAACTGGAAAGCCAGAAATAAACTGGCCAAAATCTTATATTCATCAAATTTCATGTTAAATAATTTCAAAGAGTAACTGGAAGGCCAGAAATAAACTGGCCAAAATCTTATAATCATCAAATTTTATGTTAAATAATTTCAGACAGTAACTGGAAAGCCAGAAATAACATCAGTAATTCCAATGCCACAGGAGCCTGAAGAGGAACACTTTGATGAATTTAACTTTAGGAAATTCGCAGCCACATACTTCTTGGGGAACGCAAGTTGTCAGTATTCTAGAAGACCATTAAAACATTCCTTATTAGAATTACCATCACCAATGGATAAGATCGCTGCACAAGCTTTATGGATAACGATATTAAGGTTTATGGGTGATTTGGCAG
This sequence comes from Antheraea pernyi, assembly GCA_015888305.1. Classification (NCBI taxonomy): domain Eukaryota; kingdom Metazoa; phylum Arthropoda; class Insecta; order Lepidoptera; family Saturniidae; genus Antheraea; species Antheraea pernyi. Next base: position 2,668,763 of record MU158827.1, on the reverse strand, counting down.
AACCCAAATATATTGACGACAAAGTTGACAACGTTCCTGTTATGACAAAACTAACGGACACGATTGGTCGAGCTTTCCAAAAGAGTAAAGAATTTGAGGTGAGTTTTTATTACTGCCATTGTCAAGTAATATTACAAGTGTATTGTGATAATTTCAATGTTCTAACAAGATGGTGGCCCCCTTGTAAAGACTTTCCAGGGAGTTTTTGTACTATTTCAGAATTCATGCTCCCTAGTATTATTTCCCATCCACTTCACTTGTGCAAAATAACCAAGCTATATTACGTAAAATGCTACCGATATTGCAAAATACATAGTTACACAAGAATATCGATAAAATATTAAAACCACTACATAATAGACTAAAATCTCGCCAAAGACTCTTAAGTTTGCTTCTTTATCTTTCCTAAATATCTTAAAGTAATGATTCAAAATATTGATTTGAAATTTGACGTTAAGTATGGAGTATTAATTTGAAAAAATAAATCGTTTCTTTCCAAAATTTGTTGTACTCCCGATTTTGCGTCAAATAACAGACAACAAATATGTATTATTTGCCTTGTACAAAGTTGTACCATTCATTATATAGTATTGCAGTTTTTATCTTGATGTGAATATCCGCAAACAACAATATCAAACAGAGCTTCATTGCTCGTAAGTGAACATTCCCATTTAAAATTACGTTGTGTTTAGTTTAGTAAGTGTTATTAGGTTTAAAAAAACATTTATTGATAATTGCAGGATATATTATTGAAAGATAATAATCATAATAAAAACAAGTTGGTGTCACATTCATTGAAACGACAGACAAAATTAAATGAAGAGTTCATCAAGAATTTAATGAACGACGAAACTACAAATGAGATGTACAGCTCTTGGTTAAATTCAAGAAGGAGCAGTAATCTAGAGAAATTACACTTCATAATAGGACATGGAATTATAAGAAAAGAATTACGGTTTGTTTCTTTCGTAGTTTTTAGCTTTCAAGCCTTTTTTGCATTTGCCATAAAGGCTATAATTGCGTGGCAATTGTCTATGATTCTGTTTGGCATATATTGAAAGTTCAGTAGTTAATGTGAAGTCTTTAATAAATTTGATATACTAAATTTAAAATTTTACTGATTTTTGAAATTTCTTTCAGAGATGAAATTTACTCCCAACTTTGCAAGCAGCTTACTAATAATCCATCAAAAACGTCTCATGCTCGTGGTTGGATACTTTTGTCATCATGTGTTGGTTGCTTCCCTCCATCCGAAAGATTTGTGCGATACCTGCGTTCATTTATACGCAATGGCCCTCCAGGTTATGCACCTTACTGTGAAGGTAGACTTGTCAGGACATTCAAAAATGGTCCCAGAACTCAACCACCAAGTTGGTTGGAATTACAAGCCACGAAATCTAAGAAACCGATACTTCTAACCGTCACACTTATGGACGAGTCTATGAAAACTGTTCAGTCTGATTCAGCGTCCACGTCAGAGGAAATATGTCAGCAGATAGCCGATAATATAGGTCTGACAGATACTTTTGGCTTCTCTTTGTACATTACTTTGTACGATAAAGTACTGTCCCTCGGAAGTGAGGGCGAACATATTATGGATGCGATTTCTCAATGTGAACAATTTGCTAAAGAGCAGGGCATTAATGAAAAGAGTGCCCCGTGGAGGTTATTCTATAGAAAAGAAGTTTTCACTCCATGGCACAATCCAGCTATCGACCCTATAGCCACAAATCTTATTTATTATCAGGTAGCGAAGGGTGTCAAATTCGGCGAATACAGATGCAATTCTGAAAAGGACTTGGCTACGCTTGCAGCCCAACAACACTATATAGAGTACGGGGAACGTATAGATCCCAATATTCTAAGGAAAGTAATTGTTAATTATATACCAAACCAATTTATTCAATCGAACGACGCTGCTTTAACAAAGTGGGAGCATTTAGTAACAAAAGCTTTTGAATCATCTCAAAGTATACAAAATAAAATAAATCCACTGAGGTGTAAAGAAGACATTGTCATATTTGCTAAGCTAAAGTGGCCTATGCTTTTCTCGAGGTTCTTCGAAGCTATTAAACTTAAGGGTGAAGGCATTAGCAAAGATATAGTAATAGTCGCAGTTAATTGGACAGGCATTTATATTGTAGATCAACTTGAGCATATACTACTTGAAATTGCCTACGCCGAAGTGACGTATGTTGCGTATAATGAAGATAAAGATTTGGAAAACGTGGGAAGAATCACGATCAGAACTATACAGCAAGAAGAATTTGTATTCCAAAGCGTCGATGCCAGTGAAATGAGTTCACTTATAATATATATCATTGATGGGTTGAAGAGACGATCGGTATATGTTATCGCTCAGAGCGATTCACAAGGTTTTACGGATGCCTCATCATTTTTACAATTTAAGAAAGGTGATCTTATATCACTTTTACATGACTGCACTGGAGAAACTATAATGAATGCTACATGGGGTCATGGCGCTTGCAACGGTGAAGAAGGTCTGTTTCCCACTGAACAAGTGTATATCTTACCAACTTTAGAAAAACCCTCAAATACTATATTAGAAATCTTCAAAAAAGGCAACATAAACAATGACAAGAAACCGATGTCACAATATACTACTGTTCAAAGAAAACGAATGCACACACTTGAGAAGTATGCGAAAGAACACTTCAGAGAAAACTTTGATATCAACACAACGGTGACAAAACAATCTACTTTGATTGCGGCTAAGAAAAGTGTTTTGGGTGACTTATGGTCCCATACTCGAGACCCACTTCGAAAACCATTACTTAAAAAATTATCAGACGATGATAATGTTGCAAAGCACGCCGTCGGATCTTTCTATGCTATTCTAAAATATATGGGAGATATGCCAGCACCAAAGGCAAGATCCACCACTGAATACACAGATGAAATATTTAGGCATGCTATCACAGATCCCGTTTTGCGTGATGAAGTGTATTGTCAGATTATGAAACAATTGACTAATAACAGAATTCAACTCAGCGAGGAAAGAGGATGGGAATTGTTGTGGTTGGCTACCGGAGTTTTCGCTTGTGGGTCAGTTCTGTTGAAAGAATTGGTAGAATTCCTCAAAACAAGACCTCATCCTATAGCAAAAGAATGCTTAAAGCGGGTATTTAGAACACAGAAGAATGGGCCTAGGCTGTACGCTCCTTATGTCGTAGAAACTGAAGCTATACAACATAGAAGTATGCAGATATATCACAAAGTCTACTTCCCAGATGACACCGATGAAGCATTCGAAGTAGAATCATCTACAAGAGCAAAGGATCTGTGTGAACAGATAACCGGGAGACTGAATCTAAAGAACAGTGATGGATTTAGTTTATTCGTAAAAATTACTGATAAAGTATTTTCAGTTCCCGAAAATTATTACTTCTTTGATTTCGTTCATGAACTTGTGGAATGGATGAAACAGACTAGACCAGTTCGTGGAGGTAAGTTTAATAAGTCAATTAGATCGAATTTTTAAATGGGTCCAGTGAAAATTATCCCTTTTGTATTTTTTTAAAAGACATAACCCTAATTTTTCCAAGTAGTAATTAATTATATGTGCCTTTCAGGAACTCAAATGCAGATGAATTATCAAATATTCTTCATGAAGAAACTATGGATTAATACTGTTCCTGGTAAAGATAAGAACGCCGATCATATTTTCTATTATCCACAAGAATTGCCTAAATATTTACGAGGATATCATAAAACGTCGAAACAGGACCTCGTCGAGCTAGCTGCTCTTATTTATAGAACTAGATTTGGCAATGACCAGTCATTTCTACCGCAAATAACTCAGATGCTAGAAGATTATATACCTTCGGATATGGTTAGAGTACAGTCCAACTCGCAATGGAGGGCAGCGATAACAGCTATGTTCCTACAACATGGCGTTATGACAGAGAACGAAGCAAAGGAGCAATTTTTAAAGAAGATTTACCAATTACCTACTTTTGGAACTGCTTTCTTTGAAGTAAAACAGACATCTGATCCAGCATACCCGGAAATGGTTATAGTTGGCATTAATAAAAATGGTGTGAGTCTCATACATCCACAGAGTCGAGTGAGTATGAAATATTTAATTATCTTTTTTTGGCAACCAATATTCTAGTAGATTATTACTGCCATTGTCGAGTAGATAATTATATTAGAAGTTTCTTGCGATCATTTCAATTAACTAACAAGCTTGGTGCCTGTCTTGTTAGAACTTTCCAGGGAGTTTCTATAGCAAGTCAGAATCCACGCAGCGTGGTATTATTTCCGATCCACTTCACTAATGCACAATAACCCACGACAACAACCAAACTATATTACGTAAAATATCAGCAATATTACATAATGTAGTCAATTTTTTTTTTTTTATGTTATTGGTGGCAAACGAACATGTGGGTCACCTGATGTTAAGTGATCACCACCGTCCATGGACAGTAACAACACCAGAGGAGTTGCGAGTGCGTTGCCACCCTTTGGGGGGGAGGGTTAGGGGAGGGAGAGGAGAGAGGGGAGGTGGGCCTCCGGCGCTCTCACTGACCGAACGAAACGCAACAATGCAAGCACTGTTACTTCACGTGGGTTTTCTATGAGAGGGTGGTACTATCCCGGACGAGCCGACCCATTCATGCTGAAACCAGTAATAGTTTCAGCGTGGCTCTACCACCATTAGCGTGGCTCTACCACCATTAAATACAACCAATAACATAAGATTAATAATAAAATATAAAGTCCACTACATACTATTTCCAAGATCTCGCTAAAAACTCTTAAAATACACCATACAAATTACACCGCTTGACAATCATATCTTTTTTTGTTACTCTGACTTTAAGTCAAATTCAGTAAAGTATATTAACATAAATTTCTCCATTTCCAGGATGTTTTGGTGACACATTCATTTTCACAACTATCTAACTGGTCTTCCGGGAATACCTTCTTCCACATGACTATGGGGAATTTTGTACGCGGAACGAAGATACTATGCGAAACATCCTTGGGATACAAAATGGATGATCTCATTTCCTCATACATTGCAGTTTTACGACAATCTATGAATCAGAAGGCTAGATGATAGAATGAAGTTAACACTACCTACAAAAATACAGAATATTGTACATGATGGGTGGAGATAGTTCCACCTGAGTTTCCCATATGTGCCCCTATCGCCAGGAAGTTTAGTCTATGGTTTTTGTACACATCGAAGGATTTTTGAGTTATTATTGGAATGACAAACGTTTTTCTGCGCCTTTTTCGGAATTAATCTAAGTTTATTTTTATTCTACTCCCATACCTGCATAACGAAGCTTCTACTTCTTGACGCGCTAAAATTGACGTCAAAAATAGCTCTGAAAAGGCGCAGATTAAAAAAAGTCATTCAAATAACTCGAACTTAGAGTCCACTAAACTCTTTTGATATGCTTAAAAATCGCCAATCCAGTTATTATATAGCATCTATTTTGACGCAATCCGATAACTCGTAACTCGTTAATATAATACACAACTGCATTTATTACGGCCATAGACAAAACTTCGTGACGATACTAACGAGTATGGAAACAACATTATAATTTAACCAATCAGATGTAAAACAGTTTCCTTTTTAACAATGATATGCTCATTTTTTCTTGTTTCTGATTTTCATCTGTGCTCAGTAAGCCACCTAACTTGCTATAAGAGAATACTCAGTATTTTCTCCAAAAATTCTACATCAACTTATTATATTCCTGTAAGTTTACGTACTATTTCATTTCAATCAAAAAATTTTAACGTATTTTTTTTTATTTAAGTCATTATACGATTCGTCACCCATACAAAAGTACGCACTACATATATTTATTTTATATGAATATACCTTATAGTACATTATTAATGCCCGGTTTCTGAGACACTCGGTTAAACGACCGATAGTTATTAACTCAACAAAGTTATCCATAAGGTAAACTGTCAAATGGGTCCGTTGAATTTTACTGACATTTATCGTATTGTGGTGTGTACAGAAAAGTAATTTGGCAAGTTATCGAACCGATAACGCTATTGGACAGATAAACTAAATAGTATCTCAGAAACCGGGCGTAAGTCATTATTTTTGTTTATAACATATTTAATTAAACTAAAATAAATACAAACGACAATTATAATTAAATAAATACTTGAAATATCTTTATACTTTTTAAGTTACACCAAATCCTATAATAGTTCAAGGTTACGATATATTATGAGTCGTAAAAAATAAAATAAAATACGGAGATGATAAAAAATAAGATCAATCAATTATCAATTTCACTCTAAGATGTTAATAAAATTTTCATGATAATTATCAATGGAAACACGTTTATTTCCAACTAGCTGTATCGTAAGCTGTATCGCTTAATCGTATTAAAGAATTATAAAATTGTAAGGCTATGCACAATTATATAAATGCTCTTTTAAAACAATTGTAAGTATGACATGCACGCCACTTACGTGTAACATGTAACGTGTACATTACATAAATAAATACTAACAGCGTGCCAAATGAGCCTTGTCATCAGCAACATATTTGGAACCTTAACCACAATATAACTACCTCAGTAATCACTTACACTGGATAAGGAACTAATGAAACAATAACTTAAAATATTATTCTAAAGATTTACATTTACATTACATTTAATATACATTGCCATTATAATTAAGATTCTGTGACTATACAAAAAGTAAACGCTTGCCTGTTCCGCAAGAAATTGAATTATGAAACTCTTTACGTAATACGTTTATAATCTGAGATCCTATTAGGAAGACCTCTATATCATTAAAGTTATTAATAATTATAATGTCGAATTATAAACAATAAGCTGAAAATTATTTCTCTTATTAAAAATAAAGAATGAATTGAAATCTTGTTAATTTTATGCAGACAAAGTCGCGTTTAACAGCTACTCTAAAATAAAATAACCTCAATTACTTTTTATAAGGCTCACTATCTACCAGTGTAAGTCCTGTGAAAATAGATCTAACCGTTTTGGTGATAGCACAACGGACGAAGCCACGGTTAATGGCTAGTATAAACAAAAAAATCCTAAATTACTTTTTGTAAAGTCAGCTATCTGCCAGTGAAAGTCTCGTGAAAATTGATCTAACCGTTTTGGAGAAAGCACTGTGGGCGAAGCCATGGTTAACAGCTAGTATAAACTAAAATTGCCTAAATTATTATTTGTAAAATCAATATCTGCCAGTGAAAGTTCCGTGAAGATTGGTCGAACCGTTTTGGAGATAGCACTGCAGGTGAACCCACTGTTAACAGCTAGTATAAAATAAAATTGCTTGAATTACTTTTTATAAGATGAGATATCTTTCAATTCAAGTTTCGTGAAGACGGGACTAACCGTTTTGCAGATAGTATTGTGGGCAAAGCCACGGTTAACAACTAGTCTAAGTTAAAATAGACTAAATTACTTGCTATGATATCCGCTATATGCTGGTGAAAGTTCCGTGAAAATCGGTCCAACCATTTTGGAGATAGTATTGCAGACGAAGCCGCGGTTAATAGTTAGTCTAATTTAGAGTAGCCTAAGTAACCCGCTGTAATTTCAGCTATCTGCCAGTGAAATTGCCGTCAAAATCGGTTCAGCGGTTTTGGAGATTAGCCGGAACAAATAGACAGACAGACAGACAGACAGATCGACAAAAATTTTAAAATTTGCTTTTTTGTTATCAGAAGCGTGTATACTTTCATACCCAAACAATGAAAATTTTTAATTTTAATATTACATATAGACACTTCATTTTTATTATATGTATAGATAGATTGTCATATAAACTTCAAGTAAACGTTACTTTATTTCCATGATACCCTACCTGTGTACAAAATTGATATTAATAAAATGTGAACAAATTGTATATTGTATTTATTTATTAAAGTTTCTTTTTTTAAGTAATTTTGTTTGGTGGTGGCAAAAGACGATCGTGTCCTAATGACTATGGTGTCTACGTTGGATTTCTATTGTTCTGTGCGTATTATTTCTATGACGTGCTACGATTAAAAATAATATTTTTGCTCAGGATCGAACGGTTGCTGATTTTAAAATTTCCATATAATGAACCAGTATCATTTAAGTATCACACGGGATATTTATCTTTTTATATGGTATGGCTTTTATGCTTATATTCATTATATTTATTTTTACTGATCTATTTCTATATTGACACGTCTTTTATCTTTTTCGGGTGAGTTTTAGATCAATATAGGTGTATAACTCTATTTTTACAAAAAGTACACGGTTTATTTTAAGGAAATGTACTTGATATCGATACTGTTATCGCGTCCCTATAAAAAGTTGCTATCAGCCATTTGTTATGATGTGTATCCGTTCGTTTATACGTAGTATTCTCAATATATAGTATCTTAAATCCCATCACCAATAACGAACATAACGCTATGGTGATTCACCATGTCCGATCGCTATTAGAAGAAGCACAGAGACAGAACGACGAGCAGGCATTCGTCTCACCGTCACAAGTGCTGCGAGCGATTCGGACACTGAAACCAAAGAAAGCCCCGGGCGCAGACCGTATTACCAATGCGGCGCTACGCCACCTGCCGGCTAAAACCGTCGCCGCGCTGGCGCGTCTGTATAACGGCATACTGCGCTCGGGACACTTTTCGAACAACTGGAAAACTGGACGGGTCGTGATGATTCCTAAACCTGGAAAAGATGTAAGAAAGCCCGAAAGTTATCGCTCGATAACACTACTCAGTACTGTATCTAAAGTATTTGAGAAATTGCTGCTAAGATTTATCATACCACACTTGCAGCTGCGTGATGAACAATTTGGATTCAGACCACAGCATTCAACAACGCTGCAACTCGCAAGAGTACTACATAAGATGTCTGAAAGTGCCAATAGAGGGCACTACTTCGCAGCTGTTTTCCTAGATATGGAGAAGGCATTTGACAGGGTGTGGCACGAGGGCTTGCTATACAAACTGTCATTGTCTCCTATACCTAGGAAAATAATATACTTAATCGAGTCATACCTCAAAGATCGCCGTGTGGTAGTGGCGGTCGAGGGGGTATCCTCCACGGAACGCTACGTACGCGCTGGGGTACCCCAAGGCAGCTGCCTATCGCCAGTGTTATATGCGCGATATACCGACGACATTCCCCGGGTCGGCCGGGCGGAGCTAGCGTTGTTCGCAGACGATGCGGCGTATTTTGCGTCCTCAGCAAACAAAAAATACGCCGCAGATTATCTGCGACCGACTATGGCGGCTCTGCCGGACTGGCTAGATCGGTGGAGAGTGACGGTCAATGTCACCAAAACACAGGCGTTTATCACGGGAATACACCCGTATCCGCAGCCATTACTCCTGCAGGGACAAAGCGTGCCATGGCTGAGGCAAGCCAAATACCTAGGAGTCCACTTTGATGCGCAAATGAAATTTGTCAAACATGTCGACTACATAGTAGGACGTGTGAAAGCCGTGAGAGGCCAACTCCGACCTATTCTAGCATCCAGACTACCCCAAAGATCAAAGCTAGCTATATACAAGACGTATATAAGGTCAAGATTGACATATGCGGCACCGGCATGGTACGTATATCTATCCAATTACCAAAAGGAACGCCTACGAACCCAGGAACGCCAGAGTCTGAGGACGATAGTAGCCGCACCCAGATACGTCAGAAATGACGTAATCAAGAGAGATCTTAAGTGGGAAGATTTAGACGCTTTCATAACAAGAATGGCAACAGCCATGTTCCGAAGGGCGGATGCGACGAGCTTTCCCTTTATAAAGGGAATAGCTCCGCTACACGCACGTCCGCCAGATCCTCGGACAAAACCATCGCCACGCAACTTGGCCGCTCCAGAGAGCGACTAAAAGCCACGGAAGAAACCAAATCAAAACAAGAGACCTCAAATAAACACGACTAACTAACCGCCCAATAAGGGGGGATAAAAATCCAATGACCAGCTCGTTGTGACGAGCTGCGAAGCAACCACTGAAGAAGGCAAAACGCCTTGAGCAGTCTCCTCACCCGCCCATTAGGGTAGGTCGAGATGACTTCGATAGTATAGTATCTTATCTATGCGTAGTATCCTCTTAATAGTCTGTGGGTCGTTTTGTTCCGTTGTTGTTATTTATTATTTACGGTGTCCCAGGTATTGATAAAATAGAAATTCTAATGTATGTTTTATTTCTCAATTGTGCGTTTGGCTGTATATTATTAATTATACAGCCATTAAAATAGCTTATGACACAAATAATTCACAAGAATTTGCATTCAATATACAAACTATAATGATAATGGATGCAATTCCGAAAATTACTTTAGAAACTGGTTTAAACCTGAGGTAAGTTTGATTTGCACTTGAATTTATTGAATAGAACAGAATATATGCTGTTTTTTTGTATATAGTTAAAAATTACACTTCATTACATTTGCTTGTTTCTTTTTATACGGATTTTAACTTAACTACATATAATAAATTCACAAGATATAATGTTTGAATAGTACAACAATACTTGTAGACGTCTTACACCTTGCATATTGTGGACTGCAAAAATATTATAACATGAGTAGGTCTAAATGGTCAAATTATAGATCAGTACAACCTCATCCTTGAAGCTGTACTATTTATAAAATAGCACAAATTAACGAGATCCATTATATTTACCGACAGCAAAAGCTTCCTTGAAGCGATATTGTCTAACCCTTTCCGTTCCAAAGATAAGCACGCAGTTATATTTACAATTAAGAAAGCATTGTATGAGTGTTACAATTTAGGTTTTAGTACGGTTCTTGCCTGGATCCCGGGGCACTGTGGAACTTTGGGCAATGAAACTGTGGACTCCTGTGCCAAATTTGCTATCCAGTCGGGTTCTTTGGATCATTATAGGATATACGCAAGGGACTTATGCTTATTATCTAAATTAGGATTGTTTGATGCATGGCAAAAGAGTTAGGATTTGTCTCGGAAATTAAAGGGCAAGCATTATGGGCCTTTGCAAACTGATATGCCGCAAAAGCTATGGTTTTTTTAATTTAAAAATGTTAGTAAAAATGTTGTCTCTATTATTTGCCGCTTGCACCTTGGGCATGTCAGCACACCAGTACATTTGAATAAAATAAGGATCAGGGATCACTCTATTTGTGAATGTGGCTTAGAGGACAGATCACCGGATCACATATTATTGCCCTAGAAACAGAGTCTCTCTCTATGATTTTCTACCTCCTTCTATTCCCCGTCCTACTAACATGTGTCTCTTAACTCTTGTTACGGATAATCATTTAATTCTAGAATGCTAGTCGAAATTTATTAATGCTAACAAAATTAAACTAGATTTTAGTGTGATACTCCTGTGTACATCTGTATTCTAACAATATGTTGTATGTTTAGTTTACATGTGGTTTCTTTGTGGTATCTGTTTGTAGATAGCCCGGTCTGGATATAAAGATAATTGTTTAATTGTCTGGTGCAACCTCCATTGTTTATGGCTCCATTCACTTGACATTGGCGAAATTGTCAGTGCACACATGTTGCCATTTAAAAAAAGAAGAAGAAGTAGATCTAATAAAAACTGTCACTTTCAGAGAACTGACTACAACTGGTTCAATTCTTCACATAAATGGAGATTATGAAGACTCAAATTTCACTGAGACTCCAAAAGCTGGGTCAAAAGTTATAGATTTCATTGGTGAATCAGTTCCAAGTTTCCTAGAATTAGAGAAAACATTAGAACCTGTAGACAATGAAGGTTTTGTGAAAAAGAGAATTCTAGACTATGGAGGTGGTCTGCCCCTTCATGATGGCTGCACTGTTTCCATATCATTTTCTGGTTATTGGGAAAATATGTCAGATCCTTTTGATGTAGCACCTTTACACAAACCACTGGTATTTCACTTTTTCTTTTATTTGAAATGTAGTGTAAATAGGACTAATAATTGTAGTATTTACATATTAAATACACCATGCTCGCCTCTAAACGAACCAAGACAAAACTGTTTTGTTTCAACTTAAAAATCGAGTTGGTAATATATTTTATAAAATGGTACTTGCATATTAACGGCAACACAGTTCGCTCGCCAACCTTTCCCTCGGACAGCTTGCACTGTCTTTGTTATACAAGTCTAACCTAACCCAGATGAGAAAATTCAGAAAAATAAGTTTAGGGTATACTTGCGAAACAAAGACAGTGTTCTGTATATTAGCAACTTGACGTTTATTAAGTTAAAACAAAACAGTTTCTTCTAGATTTGGTTAGGTTAGACATGTGAAAAAAAATAAAGTGAACCGGCCGCGGCATTGGTCGGCGAGCTCTGTGACATTTAATATATAAGTACCATACTTGTTTCTTTTAAATAGATTTGTGTTGATTAATGTAGGTTTAAATGTTGCAATGAACTAAGACTTTTCACAACACAGAAAATTGTGATGAAATGCTAGTATGAGAGTTGAGAATCTGTTGCCAGATGTCTATAGGTCTGTCCTATTACACTCAGGAGTCAGTCAAACCATGCCATAACTTAATAGCAGAGAGACCACTCACTAAATAAAATATATCGACTATAAAAGAAATAAAGAGTTAATTTGTAGGTAAGAGCTGTTTTAAGTAAAATTTGTAATCAGAGTAGAAGAAAAAAATTGCACCCCGTCTTTCTAGTGAAAAGAAAAAATATTTTCTTGCATAATTTCCATCTGCAACTAGAGTTAATTCTGCACTAAAGCATATGTTAACCAACATTTTTATACTGTAACTCATTTTTAATTAAAAATTAAGTTTGAACTCATATGACACTACTTATACTCCCTAAATCTTATACTTGTAAGCCTGTTTGACACAGTCTTTGTGGAATGGTGAAAATACTAATCCCTTCCCACCCTTGGCTATAAAAAATATATAATATTGACATAGAGTATTATTCTTTGTACATTTTTTTATTTTAATCTTTTTTGATGTAGTATACAGGTCCATGATTAAAGATGTATAAAATGTTGTCCAGGTAGTTAATTTGAAAGACAATGGGTTATTGCCAGGCCTGGAGATGGCTGTCAGATCAATGCTAGTTGGAGAAATGTCCATATTTCTTCTATCATACAAAGTAATGTATGGAGATATGGGCATACCTCCTAGGATAAAGGCAAAAGCTGATTGCGTCTTTTATATAAAATTAATCAAGAGTATTTTGACACCAGAGGAAGGGTAAGTGTATCTTATATTTTTGATATTAAAATGAATTTTATTAAATATGTTAGTGGGCTTGTTAAGCAATCTTCAATTTAGACGATGTTAATATTGGTCTGCTTTTGGTAAGATTTCCATGATGATACATTCTTTAGTCACGTATCGGTTTGATATAATTGTTGACTTAGTTTATTTTCAAGATTCGTACATTCTAAGAACAATATAAATACCAAATTATATCTAGATAGAGAGATCCACCCCAACTGAGAGTTCAATCAATTTAGCACTCTTTGTTCTGAGAATCTAGACGCTACTTTAGCTAAGATAAGCTCATTATGTGGGCTGTGTTCCGATGGTTTTAGGATGGTTTGTTGGATTGGTTTGTTTTTAGGATGCAACTTTACTATCTGATAAATATTATATTATGTTAGTTGTATTGTCTTTTCAGGGAAATAACTTTTGCAGAACCAAATACATTTCAAAGGGTACATCGTGAGGTCAAATTACTGTACAGCTCAGGATACACATTACACAAAGCAATGAATTATAATTTAGCCACTCAGTTATTTAACAAAGCAGTATCAATGTTACATCGGTGTCGTCTTGCGGATGAGAAAGAAGAGCAAATCCAAGAGCAATTACTCAAAAAGTTGTATCTGAACTTGGCAATAAGCTATAATAAAATGAAGAGACCTTTAAAAGCTTGTATTGCGTGTAATGAGCTTAATAGGTTGAATAATCTTTGGAATAACGGGAAAGCACTGTTACAGAATGCTAGATCCTTCAGGATGATAGGAGAGTATGAAGCTGCGGAAAAGAGACTCAGAAGAGCTAGGAAATTACATCCTGATAGTAAAGAAATAAAAGAAGAATTAATCCTTTTAGAAAAGACTCGAAATGTTTGTAATCAAAGTAAACTTGTAATCCACAATACTAGTGGGACAGGTAATGTTGGAATTAGTGAAGAATTCAAGAATGAAGTTGATAATTTAATAGTCAACTTTAAGGAAAATGTTGATATATGCAAATTAACACTTCCTATGAACCTTGACTCGGAAGAAATGGATTACATCAAAGAGAAATGTATGAAAGAAAATTTATTTATTAATACAATACCCAATAGTGTTGTTATCGAGGAAGATAGTGTGTTTGTTGAAACAAAGAAGAACCTTGTTTTAGAAAAAGAAGATACAATTGATGATTTTGAATACTGAAATGTTAAAAAATTTGACAAATCACAACTTCAATTTCAAAAAAAGATGTAACAAAAAGTCTAATTTTGTGTGAAAGTGCGTTTAAATTTGACTATGTCCATACGTCCTACTTTTTATCTTAATAAAAAAAAATTCCAAAAAAATAAACCACCTTCAATGTGAAAAACTAATAAGGCACTAAAAAGCGAAAAATAACTGAATTATTAAATTAACCAAATTTAATAAAAAATATTGATATTCGCGCTATCTAATAATATATATCACATCGAAGGTGGTTAATATTTTTTTGGAAAAAAAATATTTCTCTGTTTTTATTGTCCATAAATATAGCTGGTTTCTAATGGGTATAATAAATCGGTTTATATTCCACGAAACTACGTAGAGACAAAGTGGGTGAAAACCAAATAAACGATATTTCACCCCCTTAGGGGTTGAATATCTTCTTCAAATTTATATGAGTCCACCTCTGAGTATATACAATTAAAATAAAAAAAGAATCGTTAAAATCGGTTCATAATTAACATACTTAAAAAAAACATACAACCGAACATAGTAACCTCCTCCTTCTTCGAAGTCAGTTAAAAATAAATGTAAGTAGCCAGTTCTGAAAGTAGGGATAAGTAGTGTAAAACTTTATTGCTATTTGGTTGTTGTAGAGAATATTATTTGTAATATAAATACGTATAAAATATAAACATTAAAAAAAAATTGTTAATTGAGTTTTTTATAACATATGTTATAATATAGTGTTAATGTTGATAAAATAACAGCATAATGCACAAGGATAGCGAAAAGTCTATGTACATTTTTAAAATTAGAATGACATAAACTGAAGTAATAGTTTTTTTTTTAATAAATTAAAGTAAATAAAGTAATTACTTTTATTAAAAAACCGACTTCTTTTACTTCACTTTGTTAACTATCTTTGAAGACGACGTTTTTCACTCCTTCAACTAAAAAACAGTCCTCTATTTTCATACCTTTGATCCTGTTTAAGTTAGACATTATTTTACTTTCAGGTAAAAAGTCGAAAAACTTCATTTCTTTTTTTTTAATTAAGAAGCGTAGTGCTTTTATAAAAACGAGTTTTTTTTAAGGATTAAAATAATACAATTAGGAATTGAACAAAAATTAATGTTTAATATGTAATTACAACTTTCATACTCTAAGACTACATACTATTGGTGGTATCACCATTAGTCTCTTTAAAATGCAACATACTTAGCAATTAATTTTTAGATACGAGGAGTATACTATCCAGCCCCCAAATTTACCGAACATTTGTTTTAAACATATAACTTAAAATTAATTTTGTGTAGGAAGATTTAATAGTACATTCTGGCCTTGAGGTAAGTAGGTGACGTTGCGTGATTTGGACAATTGGTAGGCGATATCTTCAGCTGCCTCGATACGACGAAGTTCGACTAATCCTTCACCAGCACTGCCAAATGACTTAGCTAACAAAATAGCGGCTTGAGCATCACCCTCAGCAGCGATGACAGCCGCTTTTTTCTGCTGCTCAGCCTTCTCCACCAGGAATCTAGCTTTTTCAGCATCCTGCTGTGCCACTTGTTTCAATTCGACGGCTTGCGTGAACTCCTTGCCGAATGTCAAATGTGTAATCGAGATGTCATCAAGGATTAGTCCAAACTGAGAGGCACGTTCAGTTAAGCTCTCACTGACTTTCTGTGATACGATCTGAAAATATATTCGATAGGTTTTTATTAACTTTATAAACCGGGTTGGCACATTTGCCATTTGCAAAATTTCTAATCTGTACAAATGTTTGGATAAAATGGTTGAGTCAAACGTCACTCTCCACACAATAGCGACTGTGGTGGTACAGCGGTTCCCAACATATTATACTTGGCGATGCACTTACATATTCTTTACAAATTCGGGACACTCATAGTAACATGTAAAAAAATTTATAGCCAAAGTAAATGAGGTATAGGTACCCTCATTAAATTTAAACAACACTGTAGAATAATGCTAAGTAGTAATTGGCTACGAGTTTTAGTGAGAGCAGACATCAGTGTGTTCAGTTGTGGGAGTTTGATGTGAGATTAGGATATAGAAAAACCATATTTGAATGATAAGTATTATACCATTAAGTGAACCTTATGCCCAAGTAAGTGATACTTTGAATATCACTTTGTTTACCAAAGTTATAATAAATATCAACAACTGAACCAACCTCTCTCTGTGTAATAAGTTCCCCAGCATCAAACTGTGCGACCACTGCTTTGAGAACTTCTGAAGTGATAGATGGTAATACTCTCTCATCATAATCCACACCAAGGATTGTATAGATCCTAGGGAGTTCATCAGGTACAGGTCTGAACAGTATACGAAGTGTGATGTTCACATTTTGAAGATCTGAAAGTATAGATATTTGTTATGGAAAGCTATCTCATAAAAATGGAAAGAATGTTTTGTTTTCCAATTACTTGCAGGTATTAGATATACAGTAAAAGTTCCCTATTCGCACTGCCTTCATTTGCGTTTTCACTATACGCGGATTGAAAAATGCGACCCAATTCTTATATTCCCTCCTAAAGATTTCTTTATTCGCGAATCTAATCGGTACATACGTATGTAATAGGTCTTCTATGAAATTGCCGTTCTGTAGTACTGGCCATTTCAAATCAAAATAATTTTTTGTTTGGCAAAGAATTCTAATTTCAAATTAATATTATTTTAAAAACATGGAATTCTTTTTTCAAAAGTAGTCATTTGTTTATTATTAGTGTTACATTTTCATCGCATTTCAATCTTTTTTGTCATCATGGATACGTTAAAAATTCGAATAATTATGGAATATGAGCACCGTTATGGCAGCAACGCGGCACAAGCGGCACGCAACATCAACGACGTTTACGGAGTTAACACTACAAACCAACGCACCACCTGTTATTGGTTTGCTCGATTCCGTTCTGGGAATTTCGACCTGAAAAATGAGCCTCGCGGTCGTCCGAAGACTGGTCAACAATGACGAATTAAAGGCGATTGTGGAAGCTGATGATACACAATCTACGGCTGAATTAGCAGCAGCTTTCGACGTTAGCGTCAAAACAATATTGGTCCATTTGCGTCAAATTGGCAAGGTAAAAAAGCTTGACAAATGGGTGCCCCACGAACTAAATGATCGCCAGCGCGAAGTACGCGTCGAGAGGTGCCTTGCACTGCTCAACAGACACACAAATGAAGGAATTTTGAACCGCATTGTTACCTGCGATGAAAAATAGATTCTGTTTGATAACCGCAAGCGCTCAGCAAGTTGGTTGGATCCTGGTTCAGCACCTAAACAATGCCCTAAACGAAAACTTACCCCTAGAAAAGTGATGGTCACTGTTTGGTGGTCTAGCGCCGGTGTGATTCATCACAGCTTCTTACCAAACGGGGTGAGCATTACTGCGGATGTGTACTGTGAAAAACTAAACACAATGATGGAGAAGCTGGCACATCTCCAACCAGCATTGGTCAATCCCTCTTCTCCGCTGCTCCTGCACGACAACGCGCGACCTCATACTGCACAGCAGACGGTCTCCAAGTTGTAAGAACTTGGGTTGGAAGTTCTCCGTCATCCGCCCTACTCACCAGACCTTGCGTCTACAGACTACTACTTTTTCCAGAATTTGGATAACTCCTTGGAGGAACAAAAATTCAATACCCGAGAGGCAGTACAAAATGCCTTTGCAGAATTTGTTGCCTCCCGTCCAGCTGATTTCTTTAAGAAGGGCATCAATAAACTGCCACTGCGTTGGCAAAGATGCATTGATGGCATAGGTGATTACTTCGATTAATACAAATAAAAAATACATGAAAAAAAATCGTTTAAATTTTTTCATACACAACGGCAATTTCATAGTTATAGACCTAATATTTTAGGCGCTATTTTTTGTGACTGGTTCCGGAATTTTTTGTTTCTGAAATTGAACTTACTAAAAAAAAAGAGTATAGACTTTAAAGCAGTTATAGTTTTGGACAATGCACCAGATCATCCTCGCGAACTTAAAACTATGCATCCAAATATAAAACTGACATTTTTACCTCCCAACACAACGGCTTTGCTTCAACCTATGGACCCAGGAATAATCCAGGCCTTTAAGCTCTATTACATTAGACAATCCTTTAAAATCATATTGGATAATAAGGAGTGTCGTAATTGTTGTAGTAAAGTGTGTTAAAAAAAAACATTGAAGAGATTGACACATGGTTAAAGACAATAGGATGAATGTTGTTAAAATACATAATTTTACGAATAATTAAGTTAATTTTAACTACCACATTTTAAATACTATACCTTTGCTTCCAGTAACGGTGGGCACATTTCTTGGTCTAGATCGAATATCAAAAATAATGGGTCTTTGTACCCATGGAATGAAGAAATGGGTGCCTTCACCAGTGACCAAGTTCTTCACACCCGCAAACCTGTCAAAGATTACTGCCCTGTGACCACCATCAACTGAAAATGACAACATAAGAATATTATTATTAATTTAGTTATTAAACTTTTTTTTTATTGCAGGAGGGTGTTAAAATGACTGTAATCCATCTGATGATTTCCACAGTTCAATATAAAAACACTGATAGATCTATAGATTTCCATCAATTGCCATTGTAATACCTATTTGCAAACTTGGCAGTTGGGTATATATTGGTATAAATTAATGTAAACGTTTAATAAATTTTGTAGTACGAGTGCTCATCCAGTGGTCCTACTATGACCATAGAGAAAAAAAAAACTTTTTCCAATTTTTTATTGATAACACTAAAGCTCATCAATAGAAACAAAAAAAAATGATGAAAATCTCTGACAAACATAGAAGGGAGATGTTTATTCTATATAGATAAACAACTTGAAAGCTACAAAAAATATTACACCAATCATACACATTGTTAAATTTAATTTAATTTTATCTTACCATTATAAAGTGCAGAATTAACAACTCCACCTACTAATGCCACACCAAGTCCAACTTGACCAATGCGGTTGAAGAGCTGTGCAGCCATCTCTGGAAAGAGGATCAATAATATAAATTATTATGATTGGTCTAATGTGTAACTGTGATTCTTTGAGATATGGGGGGTGACCTGACTATATGAATCATTGCATAGTCATGTAAAACACATACTAACGGTCAGTCGCAGGAAACTTCCATTAAGTCTTAATGGTGCCATTATAATTTTAATCCTCCATTAAACACTTATGTGCATTGAAAGAATGTCCATTTGACAGGATTACTTTAATGACCCATTAAAATTAATTATTAATCTGTCAAAGTTGTCATTAGCTTGGTTTTTCGTTGCAAGAAACTTCTAATTTTGACACGTCATCAGTTAAATTTTAATGTTGGATAATTCGTTCATAGCGGTTCATTACAGAAGAATAAGGCATTTTTCATTGTTTTTAGTGTTTATTTAACTTTTGTGACATGTCTTCCACATCATTTCATTGTAAGATGAAGTTTTCTATCCTAACGTACCAGATAGAATTGATATATGGAACAAATATATAGATGATACAGAATTTGTATCTAAATTCAGGTTCCCTAAAGAAACTGTACAATAAATTCAGGTTTTTTTTTTAAAATTCCATTGTATAAAAAGTATGTACATTTTTATTGAATTTATTGAAAAATTTCTTATGTCGGTATTTAAAGTATTCAAATAACGTGACACAATACAACAATACCATGCTGTGACGTGATGAACACTGAACTGATAACTTGAAACAAAATGCATTTTATTTGAATAGAACAGCAACACACACTTGCAAAAATGTACAGAACAAAATGCAATTCATTAATTCATTTTAAAATCAATCACTCTTTCTCATTAATGATTTCATTTGTTAATGAAAACTTAATGGGACTGGAGAAAACATTACGCAATAGTCATTAAATTAATGACAGCATTAATTTTAATGGAACATTAACAAATGGGAACCTAATGACAGTTTTCTTGCAACTGACTGTTAACCTAGTAAGTAAGTCATAGAAAACCGTTGTGCAGTAACAGTGCTTGCATTGTTGCATTTCGTTCGGTCAGTGAGAGTGCCGGCGGCCCATCTCTCCTACCCTCTCACCCTGCCTCCCTTTCCCCCAAACACAGGCTGGCAATGCACTTTCGACTCCCCTGGTGTTGTAAGTGTCTATGGACAGTGGTGATCACTTAAAATCAGGTGACCCACCTGCTTGTTGCCTGCTATGACATAAAAAGAAAATTGGTGAAACAAGATAGGTTTCTCAAATACTTAGTAATCTAAGAAAGACCATGATGTATGGGTAATATAAATATAATGTAAATTTTTGAAGCAAAACATCTTTGCGGCATATATAGGTAGGTATGTATAAGTAATGTGTGGGTCTAGCATAATACCAAAATGAGTAAATGTTATAGTTAAGTATTTATATTATGGGACTTCATATAGTATATAATTAGTGAGCATTTTCATATATACATAATTTAATACATACAAGCCAAAGAAGGTTTTTTAACAACACTTCTGCTATTTTTTAAACTATATTACTCTAAATGAAGTAATCTACGGAAGTACTAATCCAATTCTAATAATTTTTGTACTATATGAAAAATAGATTCCAATAGGTAACATTTTAAGACATAGTTTATATAATATCCAGGATATTTAACAGTAAACTATTAGTCAAACAATTTTTAATAATCACATCAGTGGTTCTGAAGATTAGATCAGACAAAAAGAGGCATATAAATATAAACCTCTTTATTATAATATATTATGTTAATGTGTATTGTGTGTATATGTGTATTAATAATTATGTACCAGTAGTGATCTGTTACAAAATTTTTAGGTACAGAAATGGTAAATAGAATTTTTTTTATGAAATACTATAGAGGTCCAAATATTCCATTTTAGTAATTTGTTATACTGATCCCTATTTACTCATTATTTTTTAGTCAGGACTTTAATAACTTAATATAATTCGTTTTTACTATCAATAGTTTCTAACAACTAACTAACCCATTGTAACTATATAAAATATACAAAAGATGCAAACGTATATAATAGAAAAAAAATACACTTTTAAACTGCAATAATTTTAGCAAATGTTATCTTAGTAAGTATATATTATATTCTTTTTTATATTGAAAATTAGTTCATGGTTCTATGTATTGTTCATGGATCTCCAACCAATTCATTCATGACTCTTGGGACAATTTAAAGTGTATAAAGGTATTATACAATGAATCGTATCGCCTTATGAAATTATGCGTAAAACAAATATTTCAGGATCGTACCTCTATAATTACCTAATTCCACGATATGTTATCTAACCTAAAAATATGATTTCATAAGGCGAAATCATTTGATACAATATTATTCAGAATTCGGTTGAACGTTTATTTTTTTATTTTAAACACGGTATACTTACTTCTGTGCTTTTTATGTTTCCTACAGTATAATTATTAGTATCTTGAAATACGGCTTCTATCGCTTTCTCAATAATCCGCCGCAAAGGTTACACAGATTATACATGATAGTTCAGTAGCCCAGACACTAATGACATATTTGATATTCAACAGATAAAAGAGAGAGTAGTAGAGCTAAAAATGATAACATAGAATAAACAATAAAAACTAAAACTACATATAAATTCTATTTAGTTACATACTTCTTTCTTATTTTCATAACAAGTTATGTAAAAGTAGTTAAGAACTCTGATTTACGTAACGTAGATAAACTTTTCATTTATAATAACTATATTGGAATATTTTGCAAGTGGAAATTATCTGTTTATTATTTTACTGCCTGGGGTGAGCTGTATGCAGTAACCAGTTTTTTTTTTCCTCGACCTGACTACGCTATTGACCCGACAGGGTCTTCACAGTTTCACCGGACTACACAGTAACCAGTTAAGATCTGGTGGATTATATAGAAATTTACCACCTTGCTATATTTAAAAATTATATATCGATGAGATCAAATGAAGTTATCATGCTTACATTTCTTTACTTTATTTAAATTGGCAAGGTAGGTTAGATTTAGATTGTAGGGTTTAGATTAGGTAACAATAGAAAAAACAACATTCACACAATTCTTTATTTACTTACACATCGATCATATGTATCTCACTTAGATGTATGATATTTTTTATTTACTGTTTAACGATGAAAAACGAGTGCGTGTATTAGTTTGTATACGTGCAACGAGTGTTATTTCTTTTGCTTTTGACCGCGTGTTGGTCACTGTTTGCAAAATTTAAAATAGTAACTTTAATTATACGTTCTATAACATATTTTCGCACCCATACGTACTTACTAATACAAAATCAAGATAATAGAACCGAAATTGTAACGACATAATTCCCAATGGCTCTTCCTCTTTATTCCTTTTGAATCATATCGCTCCAATGAAGTTTTACTTCGGAAATGTTAAATTCTAAATTTTAAACCTAAAAGGATTTGGCATAGTGTAGTAAACTTCATTTTTTCAGTATGGAGTTACGAACCTAATTAGAGATGTTATTAATATATTGTAAGTATTAACATTTTATCAATATTTAGTAATTGGGGTTATTATTACAACAACTATTTTACATAGTGGATAAAAAATATTGACGATTACATTATTCTGGTACCAATTTTTCGTTATAATTTTTGACAATGACTATCTACAGCAATTATTATATAATAACAAATAAGATGAACGTAATCATTTTACATCGCTCATACGCAAACTCACGGTATTAATTTCGTTATTGTATCATTTTTAGAAATTGCAAAATGATAGAAACTAAATAGTGCAATAAAAACAGCAGAATAATTAACAGCAGTTTATAACAACGATTTTTGTAAAATAATAGAACAGTGAAGTTTGTTATTGATATATAGCAGTTATTGCCATATAAAACGTTTATTAAAGTTACGTTATATGAAAACTACTAAATTGTAATATTATTTATAACTTTAATTTTGCATACATGTTCCTACGGGTACAGAAATAGGTTACGAACCTTTCATTAAGAAAAAAGTAGTGTTCTCATGTGATACAGCAAATCTACATTAAAGCGAGCGTTGTCGCGACGAAAACATAGCTTCTTATAAGTGACATTAATAAAAAATAAGTTATAATTCGCGAACCCGCCACACATATTTATTTACATATCTAATGTTATGGATACTAAATCTTGTATCATTCAATTTTGTAAATAAACACCGCCAATTCACTTCAAGTTAGTCGTTGGTAATTGAAGGAAAAATAAACAAAGAGGGATCCTAATCGGACCGAGTCTGTTGGGGGTCGTCCTGTGGGTGGCTCAATTATGCAATAACGTCAAATAACCAGATCATTTGTAACTGTGTATTGATAATCACGAGTTGGCAGGATTATAGGATTCATTTAGTTCCATTTTATTTAGATACTAATTTAAGTCATATGATATTAAAGGCTGTTAAGTAGGGAATTGGTAAAAACTTAGATATGTCCACCCAATTTTTTTTGTTAATTTCATTTAATTCAAAATATTTAGGGAAATATTAATCGTAATTATAAATGAATGTAATTACAATTTATTAGTCTTTTTTTAACTTAGGAAATTATAAATAGGCCTATTTGCTACATTTGATTTTGTACGATCTGTTTCTTGAAATGATTCTATTCTATTATGTTTCTCTTAATTCTTAACGAAAAGGTTTTAGTTTTAGTTAATGTGCATGCTCTAAGAAGAAAAATCACTCCCAATATTTATCCGAAACGCGCCAAAAGAAGTATAAATTAAAAATACAGCGCGTACGTATCATAAAAAATATTGAGGCTTTTCTGAAATCGGTTACGAACTGCCTATTTTATAGGATTATCTGTTCGTTGTCCTGCCACATGCTGATTGGTTGTAATTTGTTTTTTTTTAAAGAGAAATGAAGAATTCAGTTCTAATATGTTTGGACAGAAAACTAAAAATATTGGACAGCGCAGCGCCACCTACCGGATTTGAATATAGCTTAGGAGCTTTTAGAAAGAGGATAACGAAAATAGACATACTGAAATTTTGTATATATATCAGGTGAATGCTTAGGCAGTAGCAATATTTATGGAGGACACACTGTACTCGATTGTCGTTCTAAATCAATAAAAAAATGGGTGCTTAATATTTGATAAAATTATCTAGAAACATACAAAAATTATATTCAATCCTCTAAGCGTCTATGTTAAGGCACAGTGTCAATGACCGTTGGATGAAGTGAAAGTAAATTGAAAGCCAAGACAACCAACTAACAAAAGATAAATTTTCGAAGTTTGAACAAAGGGTTTATTGTCCGTTTTATTATCGAGAGTTATTAACACCGAGTCGCCACTCACTGGTTTTATCGCCGGTCATTCAACCTAGGTTTGTTTAAGTTATTACCCATACTTTTGAAATTATTAAAACGAATGTTACCTAAGCTTCTCTTTGTTGTCTATTAGTATTTGTATTCATATTATTGAAGTGTCATATCCTAGAACACTGCGAGTGTTTAACCTTTTACCTGGTATAAAAGTATCTGTATTGGTTTTTTTTTTAATTCAGCATAAATTGTAAGTTAATTAACCTACAAATGTAAAAAAATAACATTCAGAATTTTGGTTAGTATATAATGAATCTATTTTAATGCAGGAATCCAACGAATATAATTGCATATTCAGATTCAATTACTGAATAATTAATTTAATAATTAGAATAATTTATTTACTCTAGGTTCCTTGACCTTTAAGATCACCAGGTGTCCATTGCCATCAGGACACGTCTTAGCATTCCTAGTTTAATAAACTCCACTTGGAAAGTATTGGTTAGTGCTATCGGTCTAGTATCTTTTGGATGAGTTACTTCGTCTTTTTTTGGGATGAGGACAAAAATTGCTTTGCCAAATGATGTTGGTATTTGTTTCCTTGACCAGATTTTACTAAATATGTTTAAGAGATATTTATGAACCGATGGACATTTTTTGTACACTATATAAGGAATACCGTCAGGGCCAGGACCTGACTTGGATGTTTTTTTTTTAATTTGATTGCCTATTTCCTCTATGGTAGGTGGACAACTTTCAAAATTAACAAGAGAATAATGAGGTGTTTGGTTGATTGGATCCTCATACCAGCTCCCGCACTTAGGCACTTCGTATGTGCTTATAAGGTGGACGTTAATCTGTTGATTGGTCAAGAGAAGCTTTCCTTTTTGTTCATTGAAAATGTTTTTCGAGTATTGAAAAGGTTCATTTTTATTCATTCATGTTTAGCTCTATTGAAATTATCGCGATTTTTTGTGATTTGTAAGGATATTCCTTGAATTAATTTAAGGATCGATCTTAATGCCCTAGACAGTTGGTAACTTAGATGGTTATCGCCCATGGCCTTGGCTTTTCGAAGTTGCTTTATCAACTCTCTTTTCTTTCTCTGCATTTTCGATTTAAAAGTGTTTTCTTTATTTTTTTGAGCATTAAAATTTGGTGGTGGGTAGCGCTCACAGAAGTATATATATACTGTGTCCTGCAAAGTATCTACTTGGCTGTTCAGGTCTAGCTTAGATCCAGGGTGTTCTAGCAGGATTGGAAAGTTTGAAAGATGCCAGAACACATGAGAGGCAAATTACAGTCTGCTGGATAGACCTTGAAAACGCATTTGGTTCTGTACAGCATGAACTGATGATCTTCGCCCTGAAGTGGTATAACTTTCCTAATGTGGTTATCGACATAATCACATCTTATTATTCACAACTACAATTTGCCATAGCAGCAAACAAGGAACACACTGAACCTTTGCATTATAATGTAGGACTGTTCCAAGGCTGCTGCTTGTCACCAATAGCTTTTAATATAATTATAAATATTCTTATAGACAAGTTAATAAGTCATGAGAAAAAATGGGGTTATCGGTTTAAAATAAACAATAAATACACAGAGTCCATCTTAGCCTTTGCAGACGACCTTGCAATACTGACACGTAATCCAAAACAATGTCAGGAGTTATTAACTGAAGTAGATGAGTTTTGTACATGGACTGACGGACTGAGGGCAAAACCAAGTAAATGTCACTGTCTATGTCTGGGTAGACGAAATACCAAATATACCTCTTATGATCCGGGACTCTCAATAGGAGGACAATGTGTCACCACGATTGCTGAAGCAGTGCCTTTCAAATTTCTTGGTAGAAGGATTGATTACAAAGGACGTACACCATCCTTAGAGGCAATTGTCGATAATTTTCTTAATGACTTAAATAAGGTAGACCAACAACCATTAAACAATATTAAAAAAGTTTGGATATACGACAATTATCTTACGTCACGTCTGACTTGGCCTTTTCTTATATATGACATTGGTAAAACCCTCCTGGCAAAGCTAGATGCAAATGTCATAAAGATATTGAAGCTACGGCTCGGAATTGCACATTCAGCTGACCCCTCAACTCTATTTAGGGATCAAAACAGTTTTGGGATGAAGTTAAAGAAGCCATCGGAACTCTATAAACACCTCAGAGTGACCAAAATGCATGTCTTGGGACAATCCCAGGACGAAATAGTCTCATCACTCCCAAAAGATAAATGTGTTACAGAGCTTGAGTCAAGACTCCAATTCCATAAACAATTTATGGCAGGAGCACAGTTTAATAGAGTCGAACTGGGTTCTTCAAAGAAAAAGGAAGACCGAGAAATAATAAAATCCTTTCTACAACAAGATGAAAATGATAATTATAAAGCGCACGCAATGAATTTAAAAATGCAAAGTGGGTGGTTAACCATAGGTGAGTTCTGCATCCCGTTAGCCCTGAAATGGCGCACCCTACTTTATGATTGGTCTCCTGCCCTATTAAATTAAATAATCTTAATGCCTTCCAAATGACCCTCCCAGACCAAAGTAACCTAGTAAGATGGGGGAAAGCCTCTGAAAAATCTTGCTCTACTTGCGGTGAGGCAGTAGGTACTGCTAGGCAATTATTGGTAGGTTGCAAGGTGCTGCTTGATAGGGGTTATTACTCACGCCGACATGATAGAGTACTTGAAATCATACGTGAAGCAGTAAGTCTTTCAGTAGCTAGAGCCAAAAAAGGATTGACCACAAATAAACGACAATATTTATTTAATTTGATTGTGTGGTCTTTAGGAATGTTGGTTTCCCACGGTACCGTAAGCTCTACTAGTAATATATGTTTAATGTGTCTATAAAAGAGGAATATGTCCGGTCTGGATGACGAAACACCAACATCCTCTGGGATTTTATAGTGCCTATCATACGTATCCATTAAAATAGTCCAGTCAGGTGCAGTACCTAGGATTGAGAAAGGCTTGCTTTTAGAGTTGACAGCTGAGCCATCCTTTAAATGGCTATGTGGTTAATTTATACGCGGTAGAAGTAGGGAGGGAGAGGTATACCAGCAAAATCTCTCTATAACCTTCTGAAGGACCTTGGCCTGTCGAGAACTGCAGTAAGTTCTATTTTAGAACGAGTATCAAAGGCTGCACTAACAGGTTTCTACCAAATTTGGCTAGGCAGGGCGGGAAACTCGAGCAGTGAAGTGAGCGTTGATGCGCATCTCAAAGGCCCATCTTAAACCTACACCTGGGTCGCAAATCCTGGGAACTGCTCTGAGTTTCTCCCTCGGCCACACGATGGACCCGGCACCCGCACGGTGAATCCATGGAATGCTAAGAAGTTCGTCTCGTCTCATATGTAAACTTGAGCTAAGCTATGATTATTATTCGAGCCGTGAATCAATAGTAAGTATTATTTGTGATTTCCACTCGAAGTTTGAACAAATGAAATAAATAATACATAACCTAATAGCTAACCTAAAAGATGTGAATACCGCAAGAAGTTTGTACAAATAAAGCAGTTATCTAATAGGTAATTTAAAACCTAAACAAAAATATGTGACCATGCGCGAAGTTTGAATAAATAAAACAGTTAATACATAAACTAATACCTTTTTTTACCCTAAGAGATGTTTGAACAAATAGACAGTTACGTACCCTTAATACCTAGCCGAAAGATGTGAGGGTATCGCTCGAAGTTTAAGAAATAATAAAACTAATATTTAACCTAATTCCTAACCCAAGAATCTTGGGTACTCTTCGAATTATAGATAATTGTAAACTACTCAGCACTGTAACGAAATTTAGTCTCATTTATTACAGAGTTAATGGATAATATAATCTGAATACGTGCCTGGCTTTATCTCATTATTTAATTATCTACATTCGATTATTTACAAAGTCAATGAACGAATCTGCGTTGACATTGTTTATTCAGAGAGGTTAGTAATTTATGTTTGTTTACGAAGTCTGATAGAGGGAATGCATAACGTTATCGAAGAAATAAATGTCATGTTACTAGAATTGTTTGAATTCAGTTTTGTTTTTAACGTTCTTATAAAAGATGCCGAAATTGTCAATAAGTATTGAGATCGATATTTTATTAATCTTCACATATCGATTACAATTATCGAAAAATATGACAATTTATTGATATATCGGAAAGATTTTGTAGTAACATTGTATTGTATTGTAAGAATATATTAGTTCTAAATTATAGTATATTTAGCGTACTCTAGTAAATTTTTTTTTCGAATAATATTTCGAATAAATAACACACTATGAATATTATTTCTGACATTGAAGTGATTATGATCTAAAATCAAAATTAAGTAAAATCAACAGGAATATTATATATATTAAGAAAATAGTAAGTAAGTATAACTTAGGTATATTCGTTCAAATAAAACAAATTAGATAAGAAAAAGGCGTCAGAAAAACTCTGGACGAAAGGCAAAAGCGAATTTTTGAATTCATTATATTAATTTATATTTGTATATCTAATTACAAGCGGCAATCTAGTTAAATAATTAAAGTACAATTTAAGATCTGGCAGTCCTGCCAAGATGATAAAGTCAAATAAGCAGTCATTTTTGCTATTGTTACCACACAAAATAAAAGTTTAAGTCAGTGACGAAAATGATGTTGCTGTTTGATAAGTATTGTTTATGTCATGATTGCGGCACTCAGTATTTTATATCGATTGACAGATCGAAGTATCGTATATAGCTAAAATTAATATGATATATTATAAAAACTATTGTAGGAGCTTCGGCTCACTACTAGAACATTCCAGACTAACACGGACAGCGTAATGATAAAACTCGGAGTGCGTAAAATAGACTGTTTATTAAACTGATCATAATAGGTATATATAGAGACAAGAGACATTACATTTATCTGGTCAATTGTTTGAACGACATTCTATTTATAATATTTACAAAAGTTTCAGCCAGCCTGCCAAAGAGGATGACATTCTCGGTAGCTACACTATCAATTATGGATTTTCAGGTAGTTCATCAGTAGGTTTACTACTTGTCATATATTGTTTCATTTATTTCTCAGTATGTTTATTTCTATTTTTTTTAAATAATCATTCATATTTGATTTCTCACCTTAACACTTGAAATACATTATTACCTTCTTGGAATTCGGGCGATTTGTGCAATGTCTGGTATTTTCGACTTGTACTGTGACATTGAGTATTGTATTCTATTGAGTAAAGTTATTTTTTACTAAATATATAAGTTTGTCGTGTACGAATCGTGTATGAAGATTGTTCGAAGTATATAATTATTAAGGTGTGAAAAATGAAGTTACCTGAAGTGAGAAAATGTTGTTTTTGCATACCGTTGCGCCATGGGATTATTGTATTCGGATATATAAACATTGTTAGTATTTATTGTAATTTTTTATATATTCGTAATATCGTCAATCATTCATATTATACAAGGTCTACTTCTTGAAAACTATTTTCCTTATTCCTATCTTTTGATTTTTTTTCATATCTTTTAGTTTTTTTCGAACTTATTGTTATTGACCTGACGCGCATTCAAAGCTTCATCGGACTTTATTGGACAATTGCTTAAAGCATAGCCGTACGTGTGTATCACCTTAAAAGCCTACTGTATTTGTGTTTTAAAATGAAGTGTTTTTAACATTTTATTTATTATGTCAGAATTATAGCTTAATAAATGTCTATACTAGCAGTGGCGTAGTCACTTTAAGGGGTTCGGAATAAAAATTCCTTTTGGGAAGATTTTTAGTGTTGAACTATATTTTTACGAATTTGAATGCAAAGTGACGATAGAGGAGAACTTGATCTCATGTGTAATTGCTGGAACACATGTATAGGTGCTTGGTGACAAATTTGTAACTTGAGAGCGATACTTAGACAGGCGGTAGCATGAAAAATGCTATGGCT
Organism: Antheraea pernyi; assembly: GCA_015888305.1. Lineage (NCBI taxonomy): Eukaryota > Metazoa > Arthropoda > Insecta > Lepidoptera > Saturniidae > Antheraea > Antheraea pernyi. Next base: position 2,638,112 of record MU158827.1, on the reverse strand, counting down.
TAATCACGATAACTTCCTTTTCTGAACGAAAGCTTTGGTTCATTGCTGGGACTGAAATCTAGATCGATCGACGCAATCTTTAAGCACGCTACCTTTATACATCAAACTACACATTAGCACGATTATAGACTTGCGTAATGGTAGTGACTGTTGAGAAATCCTCGTCCCTTGACTACCGCTACTGTTCATAATCAAAATATATACCTAGATATTGTATAGTTTTAATGTTTTTGTTGATGGTGTTCATTCCACTTTTATGAAATATGTTAGGCGATGGTCTTAATTAAATTAGTAGTCCAGATTCCGTGGGTATGCCATTTGTTCTCAACGATTTTGTTTAGGGTAAAAGCCGGATAGTTGCCCCACTTTTCGAAAATGCTTTATTTAAAAAAATTATGAACTTTCTGAAAATTATTCAGTATGTATCTCAAAACATAGGTCTTTTATCGTCTATAATAGCCTATTTTTGTATACATAATTAACAATGGTTTTGAATAAATACTGTTATATTTCACCTCTCAGAAAAGGGATAGTTGCCTACTATGGCGGATGGCCTAGCGTGGAAAATGCTTGGGGGGATACTTGCCTCGTGCGAGGATAGTAACCTCGGTATGATTTTTATTTTGGATAGATAGAAATTTATATCAATTAAAGTAATCTTTATTATTTATTTAACAGTATTTATAATTTACTGAGATCTTTGATTAAGTACGACTTGAAATATTAATTAACATTATTAAATAGTTCTCAGTGTTAATGATTTAAATAATAAAAATATTATTCAAACTTGAAGTTATGGAAGTTATTATAAAATAAGCATTTCTCTTAAGAATATAATAATTTGGTAATCAACTTTGGTATTAACATCAATTTTTACCAGAAAGTAAGGTTTCTAACTTTCTACATCTCATATAATAGTTTTTGAATGTTGAACATGTTTCATGCAACCACATCCGACACATTTCACATTGAATCCAATCTGATTTTGATTTAGTCGAATTGTAATGCTCAAAACATTCTACGCAATAATTATCAATTGAAACTTCTTTAGTCGTATCTACTATTGAATTAGCATTTTGCCTTTTTTTGAGTATCTTTTATTGATTTTTCGTCCTTGTTTCTTCTTTAAATCAAAAATACACCTTGACTTAGCAGTTGCTGATTACTCTTTTCATAGCGTCTTCTTAAGGTTCGAAAGGATATTCTGTATTTTCGACAAATTTCCTACGCTATTGACCAAGCAAGGTCTTAACAGCTTCACCGGACTACTAAGGCGAGCGCTTAAGGCACTCAGCCGATTTTATTTTGACAACTAGCTCAAGGGTGCGCGGCACACCTCGGCTTTGGCTATTGCCTGATACATGCAATTCGCGATCTATGTAAGCTACCCTAAGCTACTAAGCTAACTATTCATACATATATGAGTTGTTGAAACATATATGAGTTGTTGAAACATATATGTGTACCAAGCATATATACCTCAACAACCCTTATATATATTTCGTATCGGATAATCTTCTGCCCAGTTGATGTTGCGTGGCACCACGCCTAGTTATCGTTTATATTTGAGAGGCATTTTGCTTATCTAGAATAAATATATAAAACAGTTAAGTATATATTTATTTTATTTACAACATGTTAGAGTTACAGTAAATTCGAAAAAACAATAAAAAAATAAAATTCGTCTTTGTTTGTTAAAAAAGTTTTAGTCACTCTAAGGGCAACTATCCGTAAAAATAAGTAGGGCGACTATCCTTTTTGATGCGGATACTTGCCCTTTTCATTTGTGAAATAAATCAAAATAATTTACCTAACGCTAAAAGAAGTGTCACCAAAGTTGCTATTGTTCTGAGTAGTACACGAAAACGTGTCTGTGAATTATATTTTAAGAGCGGGCCCGGCGAACGTTATTCCCCCCTAAAAATAAAAAATAAACATTGACAGATTATATACCTAAACCTTCCTTTTGAATCACTTTCTACTGGTAAAAATCGCATGAAAATCCGTTCAGTTGTTTTTGCATTTACCGCGAACAGACAGACAGACGTGTACTTTGTTTTATAATATTTAGTGATTCGTGCCGTAACTGGTAAAATATTTTTTTTGTTCAGATAACATCACTGGCCGCTGTAGCGTTCCTCGTTATCACAACTGAACTACGAAGGTCGAGGTTGATGGAGGACGGCTCTCTCGAAATGGTCACCTCAACTGTCCTCTTTAGTATCTTTGGAATGAGCGTTATATTAAATATTATGTTGTTGATTGCTGGGTATCAGGTATCAAACATTTTCATTGAAATAGTACTACTATAATTATGTATTTTGTACAAATTTTGTTTCACTGAGAATAGTTTAAAAACCTAGTTAGAGGTTATCTTTGTATTGTAAGAAAAAATAACGTTAATTATTAGGGTACCTATAAGTACATAATTATGTTTTATTAAAAAAGATGTGTCAAAATTTGCTTATAACAATTTGTTTGAGGTGTTTTTAATACTTTTGGAATTATGAAGTGTCCACAGGATATGATTAATAAAAAAACTTTTAATATATATATTTTTTAAACAGTATATGTATGTACACGATGTATATAACACACGCACACACACACTCACAATAATTATGATTATTATTGTTACGTGTTATAATTATGAAGTAATATTATTATACATACAATGGTCGTATTAGTATTATCATTTACTTACAAAATTTTGATAAATCTCTATGAATTATAAACTGCATGTATTTATTCATAAGTTTAAATTAAATCATAATCAAAAATTCTTTATTCAATTCAAGCCCTGAGAAGGCGCTTATGAACGTCAAAACTACCACCGATTCGCCCGATACGAAATATATATAAGAGTTGTTGAGTTATGTATGCTTGGTACACATATATGTTCCAACAACTGATATATGTATGAATAGTTAGCTAGGCTTAGGTTAGCTTACATAGGTCGCGAATTGCATGTATCAGGCAACAGCCAAAGCCGAGGTGTGCCGCGCACCCTTGAGCTAGTTGTCAAAATAAAATCGGCTGAGTGCCTTAAGCGCTCGCCTTAGTAGTCCGGTGAAGCTGTTGGTCAATAGCGTAGTCAGTTCGAGAAAAAAAAACTACCGATTCGGAAAACAACCCAGTCATCAAGAAGAACCGACAAGAATCTCGATCTGTCGAATCGTTTTCATTAAACTCTTTATAGACATACACTATTACATTTGTTTTTGGTGGATGCACAGAGAGATGCGCCATTTCCAGACAATCACATAAATTCCACCCTATAATAGCGTTTATGCGTTAAGGCCCGTTTGTCATGGTATTTGATACAATGCTAAGATAATATCTTATATATATCTGAAGCCAAATCTTTGTACCCCTTTTTAAGAGGATTGCGCTAACGGATTAAAGTAAAATATGGCTTAGTTAAAGTTTATATGGAGGAGAAGTGCACAAAGCAATTTTTTTTATATAATTTGCATTAAAAACACATTAAATTAATTAAGATATACATTACTCACACTACTGCTTGAATGACACACAACATATACACACATGTATATGAAAATGACGTTTCGCCATCTGTCATTCGCCATCATTTTACTCTTACGTTCCTATTACCTTTTTTCATCCTATATTCAATATTTTTAACATGACTTACGTTCCATACCGTACATGCCCTTTGACATTAACTGGTCAAATTGTAGGTTATTTTATAATAATATAATATGTAAATTCATAATATACATTAATAATTAATTGATAAATAATTTATCTTTAGTAATTTTATGAGTCCACTGAAATAATAATTATTCTCTTTGGACTTATTGAATGTTAAAATTAATTATGGTCGACCACTACGCGACCTCTAGTTCATATAATACTGTGTTCCAGAAAGACGTCTCAATGTTACGGCTGTACAATTATTATGGAGTTGTTACAATTTTAGCTGCGTTTGTTCCAGTTTTCATTCTCATGTCTAGAAGAATGATTGTCGACGTCACTGTAGCTTTACTTGCTATCGGTAAATTATTATTTTTGACGTTTATACTACTTACTTCTCCTGTAAAATTGAGTTACGAAAGTAAAGTTTTTTGAAGTGAAATCTTCTTTAGGCACGTGGAATGGTATTTTTTGCAGGAAATAGATTTATAATTTCGCGTCATGACATGTTACGTAAGCATGACCGGTCTCTACCAATCGGTCTCGGTCAAAAATTCCACGAATCGAGTTAAACTAATCAAGCGAGTACTAGTCGAAAAAACTGACAAGGAAATCAATTATTAATTCCTACCGATACTTCAAGACATCAAATTATAGACTAATTTAATTAACGTTTATTTTAATAGGTACAGTACGTCCTTGAAATGTCACAAATATAATTAATACTGTTGTTATGTGAACAGTTTTTTTATGGATATTATTAGGAATATAATAGACGTTCTATAATGCAACCAAAATATTGTAATTGCAAATTTTATACTCGTCAGGGTTTGGTATTTTATGAGTGTCTTTTTTTATATTTCATTCTGTATATAGGAGACATTATCTTGATATCCTAATTTTACTTAAATAGGGTCAACACAATATAGTTTTCCTATTCATTTTCTTCGATCCACTGGTAATGTCATGTTAAAAAATTCCATCTCAGGTTCTAAAGTGTTAGATTCTGATATTAAAAAGTTTAAATTATTCTTTATTACTTGTCTCTGTATACGTGGAACATTTAATCTAATGCCAACTACTATTTATAAATTTTGTTTGAAATATTTGTACTACTTATAATTTCTTTTTCTCCACAATACTTTTGGTAAGTTGGAAGAAAATAAATATATTGTAGCATTAAGCTCACCAGTGGATACACTAAAAATTCCAATAAACTATTCACTTTTTCCTTACTCACATATAAAAGACTATATCCTAATTAGTATTATGTGTGTGTTCCCGAGAGATAAGCCAAAAGTACATTTACGCGAGCGAAGCTGCGGACAAATACTAGTGAAATATATTTCATACCCCACACGGGACCTAATTTGATGTTATTCTACTTTCAGTAATGCAGCTATACGTCATCGTGCTGGTAAGAAGTGAAATCTTGAAATTGGAAAAGAAGCAACTGAACCCAGAAGAACATGCACAGCGATGTCCAGAAGAAGCAATAGATGTACCAGATCGAGAAAGTTTATTGTAAAAGGCTTAAAGACCATAAATCTGTTATTCGAGTTTTGTAATGTGTTTATATAAATTTGCTAGAAAAGCCTTCAAGCTATATATATATATATATATATTCTGGAAATTGGAATAGTTCATTTTTATTCTGTTTTTTTTTTCGCTACGTAACAGGGCTTATGTCATAAGAAAGTACAATTATAGTTCAAGTATGTTTTGCTATATAATAAATATAATTTAATTTGGTGTGTGAGAAAGCGCAATGTGTAGAAGGAAATAATAAAGTAGAATCTTAAAAATACTATCAGCACTTACACTTTAAAAAAAGTGCGTACCAAGACTCTGCATAAGAGAACATGCTTTAATATAATAAATACATTTATATTATTTACAATTTATATAACTCGTAATATCGTTAATATTTCATAGTTATATCCATGATTAATAAATTTCTTTGTTTCGATAAATAAGTTTATTCATAATATACCCAAAGGTAAAACTCGAACAAACTCATTACAGTGGGCAAGGGGATGTGTAAAGTATCCCACATCCTATCGGATTGTAGTTGTCATGTGTTCCGCTCTCCAATGACTCACCATGCTGCCTTAACTAAACTACGAGTTTATTGGGAAACGATGCTAATTCTAAATGTTTGTGAATGTTTCTTCTCTAGTATTTCTGTTCATGTCTGTGGGCTATAAAGGCAAGGCGCGTCGGCTCTTACTTTTCTTAAACTGTACAGGATCTGTAAAAGTTTACGCAATTAGGAATATGAAATGTGCCAGCTCTGTATGATATTAAGGAACTCATTGAAAACGATGACCGACTTTTTACTGCATCGCACGACTTCTCATCTTGCAACACAATGCGTTCGAGTTATTATTATTATTTTTGTAATATATACTTAAATATTACCAAATTTCCATTCACCGGATCACAGGTGGCTGCCCTCGGGATGCTAAATCGTGACTTACTCCAACCTGACCATTGTCAGTGATATTCGCCGGGATAATGAGGTTTTACAAAAGCAGCGTTGCACTGCACGTCGGCAATTATATCAATCATGACGTTCTTACCGAGTTAAAAGGACACCGCCTAACCGCAGAACGATTATTGTTCTTTTAAATTTATTAAAATTAAAATGATATCTATTTATGAGGAAAGTTTTTTTTGTGTAGTCACGCGTCCAGTGCTTGTTATACGAAGATTTAGTTGATAAGATTAGGTTGAGGATAATTAATTTTAATGTCTACCAAACTATGTTAAATAACGATAAATTCCAGTATGGTAAACACGCAAATCCTAGAGGGGAGAACTAGTTCTTAAGTGCAAATTCGGGAACACGTCTCCATGATGCTTGGCGAGAGTTCAACAACTTAAGGGTAACTAGCCAGACGAGGCTAGAAAAAGCCCTACCACCACACACAATCCTAACTCGAAACGCACCACTAAATCATCATCGCTCCACGTTAATCTTCTAAGTTCTAAAATCTTTTAGTCCCAATCATATCAATGATGATAGAGAATAAACAAATTTTATACACCAATGGTAGAGATATATTTGTCTGTTCGATTTAAAAGAATCTCAAAAATTATAGCTTTTTTAAATATTTTATAGACATGCGCTTGGCCTCGATCTTACCCGATGGTAAGTGAAGATGAAACCGACGATAGATGACTCTTCAGATGCCTCCTTACTGCTATGTTGGATGTTGATGGAAACAGAGTCGTTGGGAGTAAATTCCATTCCTCAGCCGTACGTATAATAAAAGACGAAGTAAGTCGTTTCGTAAAAGTCGTGGAAATATCAACCAAATTGTAGTGGAATTCCTTACGGTGTCTAGTCGCCTTTTGGTGGACTGGAAAGGACCGAATTAGAAATACTGCTTATACTTTCCAAAGTGTAATCAGTAAAACACAGAGGTAGGTTATCCTTCGTCGATGCTGTACATTCATCAGTACTTCATCGCCAACAAGACTAAAAGTTCGGCGCTCAAGAGTCAAGAGCGGCTAACTAATAATCGACTGATGTATCCCATAAAAAAATCCGGCAAAATTCCATACATAAACGTATTTAAGCCTAGTATAGGCTGAGTTCCTGATTCAGTGTGTATACCGTAATACCGTTTAACCTTAAGAAGGTCCGAAGTTTCCTTTACCCCTGTTCTTGGTTTTTGCTCAAACGTGCGCTCGAAGTTGACATTGGGCCCCAAGAAGCACGAGGTTGTCTGTTACTTGAAGAAAAATGCCTTGAAAATAGAAGTTATGTTGAATGTGTTATTTTATAGAGAAAAAAAAGCCTATGAGATAGATGATATAGATGATACGAGTTCTATACTGGTTTAGATTTTAAAGAACCTGAAGGAAAAATATTATTTTGTATCACTATTGTAAGACAAGTAGCGAATTGAACTTCCGTCCTAAGGGTTCCGTGATATTTATATTATTTACATGTTTTAGATAAATATTGTTGGTATATTTTAAATGGCGTTCTTTTGTCTTGTAGATATTTGTATAATACATCGTATAAAATTAATAGTAAGTTTAATTTTTTATGCAATAATATAATACAGAATTTCAAATTTATTTTGGGATTTATTTATTGTTAAAAAAATATAATTAATGATAGATCTGTAATAATCGTTTTTACTTTGAAAAAAGTAACGTAATTGTCATTATTTATAGTTTAAAAGCCGTTCTCTATTACAAACAAATACATTCATAATTTGAGCATCATTAGATATTTACAGCAATTATTATCAGTATTATTATTTATGTTTTCAGTTTACAAAATTTCCGACTACATTTTTAAGTAGCCGAAATTACTAAAAAAGGCACTCGACAACAGCCACTTTGTTTTTTTTATTGTTAATTGCCAAGAAAACGCGTGTCTTTAGTCTTGGATGGTAGTGTTTCTAGAAAATTTTGGTATCAGTTACCAAAATCACGATGTACCTATGTTATTGTAAACCATCTTTAAAACTTTTTATTAAGCCAGTAGAAGAAAAGAGTTATGTGTTGATGAAAAAGTTCGTTTGATATGTGCATTAGAAAACAAAGAAGTGACAAAGAAGAAGAAAACAAAGATAAGTGACGTTGGAAACACTTTATAAAACCTCTTTGAAAGTAAGTTAAGCTTAAAATATAATCTTTTATAGTTTTTCTAAACATTAAATCTTTCTGCTGTTGTAGCTCGCGTGTGGTACCTGCCATTATAAACATTCTGCGAATTGAAATCGTTTATTTTTTTTTTAAACAATTGAAACTCCTTTCTTTTTAAATAAAATGGAAAACAACCCAGTATCAATTTAGTTTCGTTACTCGTTGAGATCAAGGGCATATACACATAGATAGATACATTACAGCGACCCTATAAGAGTTTCGTTTTTTATTACCTTTTATTACTGGACCCTGAAACGTATTTTTGAAATGAAAACTTCTTAGGCGCGTTGAGTGGTATTTTTGGTAAGAGATAAATTTATAATTTCGCGTCAGTTCGTGCTAGTAAGCGTGACCGAACTTTGCGTGGCTTGCGTCAGGCTAGCGACGCGTAGTATAGGGGTCCGTGTACGTGACATATTGATATTTTACAACTCATCATAGATTTGATTGATTAATAATCTTTATAGGAATGTATAAAATTATTGCTCCGTGTGCCAATAAATACGAAAACCAAACTAATGTTAATGGTTTCAATATAAAAATTACATAATTCACACTATAATGAATTTAATAATTCAAAAGACAAAATAGTTATACCATCGTTTTGAGTTTTCACTTCTGCCGACAGTCCTTATGACTACATCAACTTTTAAATATTAGACGTCAGCTGGTACAACTTATAAGCAATTATTTCGATAAATTTTAAAGCAAACATTTCGTATTTACATTTCTAGCTATATATTTCAAGAATGACATCCTATAAGTTTTATGCCTTAATAAAAGTATACGTCAAGGGGGTTATTACTATAATTTCCTATGTTTTACGGTGGTCGAAATGTATATTTAAGTGGCAGCTGGTATTCGAGTGAGAAAAGTCTGAAAGCCGCAAACTCGGTGGGCGGGGCTTGCACGATCGCAGTTACCTACCAACAGGCTTGTAAAACAATGGTATTTTTTATTTAATTTTATTAGCACTTACTACCTGCTGATGTATGATTGCTAAGGTACCGTTTGATCTCTTCCCGAAGCTGATACAATGTTTGTTTATAATATACTTTATTATTAATATAGCATTTTTCAATTTTAAATAAACTTGGAAGGCTAGGTGTTAGGAACTAATTTCCTTAGGTTTTTTTTTCGAACTCACTACGCTATTAGCCTAGCAATTCCTTAACTGTTTCATCAGAATATTAGTTCTTTACGCTTTTGCTTCAACTCCGAGGCTAATTTAATGATGATTTAGAATAGTTATGTTTGTATTTTTACGTCACGTAAGGAAAAAGCGTTATGCTCCCTCGTAAGCGTCTCTCTCTTTCTCTGTGTAATCACTATATTTTTATTTTCAAAAAAAAAAGGATCAAACTGCAATCAAATCAGAAAGGTTCATGTCATATTTTAGGAAAGATATTAACCCCTCAACTGATTTTTTAAGATACAGATCTCTAAATGTCGGATCATGATTTTAAATATCTAGCTAATTTAAAAAATATATAATTTTTCATTACATAATTTGTTATTGTTGAATTTTTCAAATTTTATAATAAATACGGCATTTTTTTTAAAACTTATACAGCCAACAGTTCCAGTGCATCATACAGTCTAAATTGGTTTGTATGGCGCTTAAATCCTTATGGTTTTGGACAGCCCAAGGATTTACTATTTTGGGGTGTAACATCATAAGACTTGAGACACCCAAGCCAACCTCACCTGCACGTGGTTATACCCTTCTGAATAACGACCTGCTGAATAACGAACGAGGCAATGGCGAAAGCGGGGTGGTAGGGTTTTACAGCCTGACTGGGTCGCAACCACCATGTATATGGCGAAAAAGCCCGTCATAGTGATTCGCTTCTGTACAGGACATATCCAGATTTTGGCAGGCCGGCGACCGGCGATGGATAGTGTGTCACTCGGTGGCCGCCATTGTTTTTGGATTGTACTGTGCTTACCATCAGGCATAGTGCAGTCATTTTGCCGTGTTACAATAAAAAAAACTATAAATTAATTATACAATAATGAATTATATAAATACGTTAAACAAATAAAATCAAAAGTCAATGGAATTTCCACACGTTCAATATTACCCAACTGTTTGAATTTCGATACTTAGACGTACACACACACTCGTATACATATAGAAATATGTATATGTAAACATATAGAAAGGAATAGAAAGAGAAAGAGAGCTAAAGTCACATGGAGGGACCTAATGTTTTTTTCTTATGTAATAAACTCGAATTGTAAGCCACATTAATAACTTCGTTTGAAAAAGCGTCAACGAATATTATGTTCAATTCTCAGCTCCCACATTACAGATCACGTCCTGTGACGTGGTAGACTTTAAAGACGTATATTTAAAGTACACAAAATATACCTAGAATCAGTACAATAGATTGTACACCACGAAAATTATATTGTATGATTTGAACCGGCACCCCAAAACCACCTCGCCAAGTGCAGTGCAATTGATTGATAAGAATTTTACTTAAAACTTTAACTTTAAAACTGCCTACATCGTTCCGACTATAATTCATTAGCAGTGCAAGCGACTGCACTCGTGTTTTTTAATTATTTGCTGTAATCAATTACTGGCTCATAGCAAGATATCTTTAATGGTCTCGGTGTTTAGATTATTTGTATTTTATTTAACTGTGGTCTTTATGACGCTGTACCGCCATCTAGTGGTTGATCTAGATCAAAATGGATAGCGTGAAAATATTACCTGGTTAATATATATGCAAACTAATTTTCATAACCATCGGTTAAATAGTACAAAATTTGACATTCTGCAGCGCCACCTACTGGTGATTTATAGAAGAACTAGCGGGACCGGTGGACGTTGTCTCGCCCTGATAATAAAAGTTGGCAAATTGGCAAATTATATACCTACCTTCCTCATGAATCACTTTATATACTGGTGAAAATCGCATGAAAATCTGTCAGTAGGTTTTCAGTTTATTACGAACAGACAGACAGACGTGGCAGAGGGCTTTCTGTAATATGCAGTGATATAACACCTATACATATATCGAACAATACACAGTAAAATTTTAATCGAACTAACACACAGCGTAAATATTATTCGCCTATAATAAATAGTTTACAATTATCTGTAGCGTTCCAAACATTGAAACCGCAAACCACGTACCGCCAGTTATCATTTCTAGAGTATATAATTGTCGCTAATTTCGCGTCTCCATTCAGACGGTGAATGGCGACCATTAGGCGCAGCTCTCGACGCACCTACCTATGCTAATAAGTGCATTTTCAGCTACGTCATTGTAAAAATGCAGTGAAAATCAGTCTTTTTTTTTAAGTGAGACGTTTTCAAACAGACAGAATATAGTAAATTTTGTGTTTATAGCTTTGTTGTTTCGTATATTACTAATTGATTGTATTAAATAAACATTAATTTCTAAAGCTACTCACATACCTGCGTATATGTGCACACGGTGTTGTCTTTTTGGATTTTTTTTCTATGTCTAAAAACCGATTAATCGATGTCAGATCGCCATCCCTAGGATGGACCTAGGCTCGAGTCATTGTGGCGACGGGCGAATGGTCCGGCGGGCCACAAGGCGTGGGGTTCCACAGGGGTCGGCCTTAGGGCCGCTCCTGTGGAACATGGGTTACGACTGGGTGCTCCGCGGCGTGCTCCCATATGGGGCACGCCTCATATGTTACGCGGATGACACCCTAGTCGTAGCCCGGGGGGGAGAGTGGAGGGAGGTGGAGCGCCTGGCCACGATGGCCACATCTCTCGTGGTCAGGCGCATCAGGAGGTTGGGCCTCAGGGTGGCCCTCGAGAAGACCGAGGCCTTACTCTTTCGATCCCTTGCCGCCCCCACAAAACGGTCTGTCGGTACACCGTGGGGTTTTAGTCCGTGCGACTCGGACATAACCCACCCTCTCCCCCGGGAGGGTGGCGTATCCATAAGGGATTTCCCCACGTTAAAAAAAAAAAAAAAAAGGCTCGAGTCATTGTGGAGGAGGTCCTGTCGAGAATAGCCAGTACTATAGCCTATGGTAACGTAGTATGAGATTATAGTAATTTAGTAAGAGTCAATATTAGCCTAGTCAATAGTACGGTCACTAGGTCGTTAGTACAAAGACTAAGCATTGTTAATTGAAATTACATCAATGTCTATAATGCAGATTAACCGAAGTGAGGACTATTACCTATATTGCAAAGTTGACCATCATGTGAGGTTTAGGCAATTCTCTGTTACTTGGTGCACAAGTTTTAGTGCGAAACAGTGATTATTAAATGGATTTTGTTTATTAATGTATGTAAATATAAATTTTTTTAATTAAATTTCTGTATTAAAAGAGGACAATATATATAACTTTTCACTTTTATTTTAAATTACACAGTTGGTTCTTTATTATAATTTAATGCAGGGTAAAAAATAAAGTTTGTTAAATAGTTTAGGGACAGCTGATCTAAAGTAGCACCTACTGCATTACTAAATATATTTTAGGTTAAATAATTTATACATAGAATTCTTTAAGTACAATAATTAAATATAAATGTTCATAAAGAATTTTTTCATTAATTCGCCATGTCACCGAGATGTGCGGTCGAGGTGATGTCACAACATGGCGTCGGGTATGTGGGAGCCGAGCGGAGATAGGATCCGGTCATCCTGCCCATTTCCGGTCTTCACGCGGCCGTGACGCTTCCGGACGCGCGTCGCCGTCGCCTCTACGAAGATATAGAGATACGCTGGATGACCATAATGCTGTTAAAATAATTATTTTTTTAGACACACCACATTTCCTTTCATTTTAATTGTGGTCTTTTAAAATATATAAAAATGTTTAAAAAAATAAAATAATAATAATAATCAAGGAAATACACATTGATGATAAAATACACTTAGAAAACTCGTTTCAAAATTTTAAAAGTGTGATAATTTTTAGCTAACTTGAAACTAGATAAGACTATAATAATACCTTTTACAAGGTTTTAATAACGTTTTAATAACATATTTTACCCCATCTTTAATACTTATTCCGAAATAGCTGTGTCTCCGATTTCGTGACCTGTCTTCATTTAATTTAGTTTTATAACGTTTCTAGGTGTACAAAGTTTGACTTACTATGATTGAAGAAATGAAGATAGATAATTTTTGTTCTAGTAACGTGGTCTACGTTAGCGTGTCAATATTAATTCCCGTGTGATTCCTCCGGATGCGCTCTTAATATATCTATGTATGAAAAAAATATGTAATTTAATCTTCAAACAATATATTGACATTAGACGAAATGAAAATAAGAGTTTCATCAAATTTAAATTAGCAAGTGAACTTTATGTATAGCTCTTGCTCAAATCCGAGACTTAGCAAAGCAGAGATAACGACTCGTCCACGCAATACTTACATCTTGGTACGAGAATGTATGTAAAAAGCGCGTAGGTTAGCGTCTAGGTTTTCTTACTCTAGCAAAACGGCATTTGTTAAATTTACAATCATGATGTACCACTAATTTATTATAATTAGGTTTTCAAAATTTATTTCCATTCCAACCCAATTCCACTACAATAAAATGTCAGTAAAAAGATGTCACATCCGGAAATATAACATTTTCCGTTTCGACGTCTGTGGCGTGTAACGTAGAGTTTTGTGATACGATTTCGTTGCTGCGTCAGGACTGGCTCGTTGTCACGCTGCGTTGTGGATGTCTTGACGTGTAGATTGTGAATTCGAAAGTTTGATGCGGACAGTTGTCACACCTGCTTTCCTACTACACAGGTGCGAAATTACCCAGAGAATGTCGGGTGATAAAGAGAATGTTTTTCAGATGAGACTTTGTTGGGTGCGATTAGAGACTAATTCCGAAGTCGAATTTAGTTAAAAACCTTATGCTAAGTAATATTTTTGTAGTAAAAATGACGATTAATATATACTAATATACGATACGATCACTGTGTCTGTTACTTTTTTTTTTCGAACTGACTACGCTATTGACCTACCAAGGTCGTAATAGCTTCACCGGACTACTAAGACGAGCGCTTAAGGTACTCAGTCGATTTTATTTGGGCAACTAGCTCAAGGGTGCGCGGCACACCTCTGCTTGGGCTGTTGCCTGATACATGCAATTCGCGACCTATCTGAGCTAACCTAAGCAAAGCTACATATTCATACTTATATGAGTTATTGAAACATATATGTGTACCAAGCATACATACCTCGCCAACTCTTATGTGTATTTTGTGTCGGATAATTTTTCTGAACTATTTCAGTTCGATAAGGGAAAAAATAAAACTTTTCTACTTTCATGTGTAAGCATGTGTGAGTGCACGTGTGTGGAGGTGATATGTGTAATGTTGTAAGATTTTGTGTCACTGTATCGCGTGAGCAGAGTACTCCAGGGCTCCACGCGGAGGGAACGGGACCTAGGCTTGAGCCGCTGCCGAGTGTCTGTTGCATAAACGTTGAGATATATGTATTACTAGCAGCCGGCCATAACTTCATCTGTGTTTGTATCTCTGTAAATATTACGCTAAAATAAAGGTGACAAAATGCCACGGACCCCCGACTTGGTAGCTATCAAGCGTTGTAAGCTTACAACGTGATGATTTTTACTGGGGCTGCATTTAATGAATTTGCTACATGCCTCAGATGGTATAGTGATTAACGTGATACATTATCTTCATGTAATTCTAATGATTTATGTAGCTCACACCGACATAGCTATCAGATGGCAGGATTTCTCCAAAGCCACTCGATAGTTATCGATATATTTCGCTCATAAACCTTTTTAAGCGATTATTATAGTAAATCACATCGTTATTGAACATCAAGTGGAATTGTGGTTAAAATGCTAAAACCTATAAAGAAATATATAAATATGGCGCTTCTAATCGTGTTATTATGAAAGGTATACATACATACACTTGGTGTATGGTGGCGAACTTCTGAGTAAGATTAATTTAGTAAATTATATATGAACGCTTATATAAGAAAAAAATGATTCAATGTTAGTTACGTACAAGGGGTAATTTATAGTTTGTATTTTTCGATATCGAACGGAAGTGTACGCCCGGTAGTAGAAGAGCGAGAGAAAAAATGCCCATTTTCTTTGTAGGTAGAACGAGACAAAAATGCCCGTTGGACGTGATGGATTAACTATACGTTAAAATTCCGTAATATTGACGGATGGCCTGTGGAACACCTGACAGCGGTCATGCCCATATGTCGATGTACTCCGGCGGCTTGGTACCGTCGCACGCGATCTATTCCCTTCTCCTTGGCCTTGCTCTTTCCTTGCCTGTAAAGTTTGTCTATATAAAATGACACTAATTTATGAACGTAATTATAATATAGCTTTAATTTATCGCGCATAGGTTGAACACAATCTCTCCTAATGTTATTTGACTATATGACCGAGAACATAAACAAAAGGAATCTAAAATAATTCTGATAAAATGGATCTGACGTTCGAATCTTCAACATCTACTTACTATTTCTACTTTACCAATTAATTCTCTTTACTAAATATTATTAATACGATTACCAAATGGTCAATTTTTATAGTGTATCTTACGAAGACTTCAGTGTCTCAACAAGATGGTTGTTGGACCCCTATCTAGAAATTTCCAAGGAGTTTTCGTTACATATCAAAATTCATACTTCGTGTTATCACTTCCTACTCGTGCAGAATAACCGAACAAATATTACGTAAGGTGTCACCGATATTAAAACAATACAAGGTCAAGTAACGCACGGTTATGAATACAAAATAAAAGCCATTGGATGACAGACTGGAATCTCGCCAGATATTACGTATTTGGCATCATATTTAGACGCCAGATGAGCAGTAGAAACTATTTTATTAATTGCAGCATCAGAAAGTGACTACTGTGTAACATGATAATCACAGAGGAATCCAAAAATAAATTCGATTATGTCTTCTCTTGACCTACAACCAATCGGTCATCGTCTGATGCTTGTCATGCCGACCTGCATGATTCTCGACAGTTGGATTTACACTGTGATTTACAATCTATACAACGAATATATTGTAATCTTTGTTTCCCCCTTCGGCAGCGGCTCAAACCTAAGTCCGTTCCCTCGGCGTGGAGCCCTTGAGTACGCTGCTTGCGCGATACAGTGACACAAAATCTTACATCACTGCGACAACATTACACATATCACCTCCACACACATGCACGCATACACGCTTACACATGCAGGTGGAAGGGTTTTATTTTTTCCCCTTATCAAACTGAAATAGTTCGCGAATTGCACGTATCAGGCAACAGCCAAAGCCGAGGTTGCCGTGCACCCTTGAGCTAGTTGTCAAAATAAAATCGGCTGAGTGCCTTAAGCGCTCGCCTTAGTAGTCCGGTGAAGCTGTTAAGACCTTGCTTGGTCAATAGCGTAGTCAGTTCGAAAAAAAAAACTTTGTTTCCATAAAATATCATTCTTCTATTACTATAAATTAGAAAAGTTTGTTTGTTTATAGAAAGTAATTTCTGAAATTACACACTCGAGTATCAAAATCCTCTGATAGTTAGAATTATATATTCTACCTGAATTTAAAAATAAAGTACCTGGACGACTGAGGCTAGCTTGGTTCTTAAAAAAAATTTTTTTTTGGAACTGACTATGCTACTGTCCTAGCAATGTCTTAACAGCTTCACCGGACTAGCTTGCATCACAAAATTAGCATGTTCTATAAGAATATATTAAAAAAGATATCTCTCTTTTGGTCTCACTCGGATTCGAACTGAGGTTAGCCAGATATTCGAAGCTACCGATTTCCATTTGAGCAATTTTTGTTTTGACAGCCGCGGTGAAATTTACCTTTATGTTCTAGCTATATTTTTTCATTACCTGAAAACTCGGATCAAAAAAGTTTTCTTATGAACGAAATCTAGATCGATTTATCGTCCCCGAAACCCCCTACATACTAAGTTTCACGCAAATCACTACCGCCGTTTCCGAGATCCTAAATATATAACAATATACAAGAATTGCTCATTTAAAGGTATAGATAGATATAGACAGCAGTGTTTTGTTTTTATTAAGTTCTATATACTAATTATCAACGATTTAGTATCAAACGATTGTCAGTATATTGTAACGCTTAAGTTACTTTTATCACTACATATTAAAAAACAAAGTCCTCCGTTCTGTCTGTCTGTATGTCTTTTCACGATAAAGTCAAAAACCATTGAGCGGATTTTCATAAAGTTCTCATTAATGGATAGGCTGATTCACGAGGAAGGTTTAGGTATATAATTTGTCAAGATTTTTTGTGGATTGGTTGAAATATTACGATAATTGTTGGAAGTATCGGAAAAAGTCCAGCCGCCTGGGAGCTTTCATGGAAAACACTGACTAATTAATCCCTTTGATATATAACAAAACAATTGAGATATGCAACAAAGTCGCGGGAATCACCTAGTGGTAGCATATTTTATCAGTCGCTTGAATGAATGTCAGACAATAAACATTCCATGGTGTATTGTGTAACTATGGATTACGGAATTTCCGTATAATATTTTTCTTTTTTTTGTTTTTTTTTCTTCAAATGTATTAAACTGTAGGTTGGTAATTTTATCAATTAATTTGATTGCTCTATATTTTTATTTCGATTATTTACCTTTTAATGGAATGCTTATGTTTCCGTTAATATAATTGTAATAAAATTAAAATATCTGACAGTGATTTACAAATAAGCGGTTATTACTAAGCTCGTGGTTTTGGTATAGTATTGTTAGGAAACTTGTCATCTTCATTTACTATTGCATAATGTAACAAACACTTATTCTCTGTCATCTTACGATATTTAACTTCGACTGCAGTCAACATTATCAGTCAAGATTACAGCATTTTTTTACACACACAGTTTTACAGCATTCCCGTAAACGAATCAGGGAACAACATTCTAGTGGCTTCGACATCCTAATGACAAAAAAAAGACAACAAAAAATGTAAGTGATTAATATTTTCCCGTAAGGATATCCGTTGTTCATTTTTTTAAGGACCCCATCCTCATTATTATAGTGAAGGCTATTTCTAATTTCTCACAGACAAGCAGTTTATCAGAAACTAAAATATATATAAATAAGCAATTGTTGCCGCGGACAGGCGTGTCGAAACATAATATTTTGTTTTTACGTCATCTCTCGACATGGTATCGCCTACAAAAAAGGATGGTGATTGCCGAACAGGCTGAGACAAAATGGCAGAGTGCGAGACGAATTTCTTACGTTCAACGTGTCGGCATTCGCGATGAGACATCATAAAATAACATGTTTTAAAGAAATATTTCTTTACTTAAAACTATAGATTTTGCTCGTGGTAACGTAGTTCCGACTTATCCCTATGCCCGTAGTAACTCGTATGCAAAATGTCGTGATTATCAGTTGACGGCGTAACAAGCAAATAAACAAACAAACATGTGTAATATTAGTTACTATAAAGAATAAAGGCATTTTAAGATATTGAGAAAATATGTCATCATTATCAACTTATAAGATACCCACTGTAGGGCTATACACCTCTTACAATACTGTAGGGCAATACCACACTAATTCACGACATATTGGCGATTTCAAACTGAGAAACAAGTGAGAAAACAGTTCGATATTTTCCCCACATACTATAAAAACATATCTCAAGGTCAGGATTCCTCATGATGCTTTCCTTCGCCGTTCAATTTGTGATCGAAAAAATAAGAAATCGTCTCTGGACAGAGGACATGCGACTTACATATTTAAAATTCCCCAACCTGTCTGAACAGTTAAATTCTTCAAATAATTTTCGGTCTTGTGTCGCACGTAATTGTTATTAGCGTCGGTAATGACACATAATGACAATATATAAACGGTACATTAAAATACGGTCGCGACGCCCCTGGGTGATGCTTTACTGTCGTTGACTACTAACGTTTCTCGAACCGATACGATCTTAGAACGAGATTTACAGAATTATTTACCAAATAGATTTAGTGACGTTTTTGATGTGTTTAGCGAATCTATTCAAGTTTACATTCTTTTTTATTTCGTATGTGGCGTCTGTCAACCTGCATGGAAATGGATACTTCTCTGAAAGTAGAATCATTGTTTTCTAGGTAAAATAATGAATTACGTGTTATAAATGTTTAAATATTTAGCATTGTTTTACATTCAATTGTATGTGTTTGTGTAACGATTTAAGTGCATAGTGCGCGGATAGCGTAGTGGCTTGCCTTGTTGGTGCCACTACACTAAGTGTTGTGTGTTTGTATGTCACACAGGTCAATTATTCGTGTGGTCAACAATTGATTGTTCTGATTCTTTGTATATATTACTTTGTAGATATTTATTCATTGTATTGTAACACAGGGCTCCCTCACTAATGCGGAAGTTATCTTTAGAAATAGAAAAGAAAAACATTCCAGGTATATTATATAATAATTATGTTTTCAAATATTAAAATTGTAATTAATTAATTTATAAAGTCTCTATCTTCAATGGCAGTCACGATGCTATTCCATCTCGTTCTGTCGATGGTTTCACGCTTCACCTCGCTCTAAGTAAGACCAATCTTAGTAGATTCTGCGAACACATTTTTATCAGGTCTGTCTAGGTCGACCACGTCTCAGTCTTACCTGGGGATTGCAATCCAATGCTTGATTAGGAATATGACTGTAGTCCCTTTTCAAAGTATGGCCGATCCAAGTTCATTTTCGAAGTCACACTTGATGGTCTATGGGCTCTTCACGGCATATTTTAAATGGCATATTTTATATAAAAAGTAATTTTTGATAAGTTATGTTACAAATATTTATTACATATAATTACATTTTGATAGATTTTAACTTTGTAATTATTCTTTCACTTAATTATTGTTTGCACTTAGGACTAGTTAAGCTCATCCAGTATCTACGACGATTGCTGTAAGTGAGTTAGTGACAAACAGTAGTGGTTATTCATACCGAGTTGCGTGAGTTCGTCAGTTCAGCACAAGGGTTGTAGCCTGAAGGTTACACTTGCAGTATTTTAAATGGTAAAGAAACAATATCGTACTCGTGCCTCGTGATCGAAGTTACGTTTGCTTTTGTTTGTATGTATTTAACCATTATCAATTAGTAGTAACCCTCATTGCATTGAGTGCGATATAATGAACTTCATAAGGGTCTAAATGATTTTGAGACATATAAACTTTCTTTAAGAAGTACTTCAAACGGCAGTGAAATCGTATCAAAATCTGTTGCGTAGTTTAGAAGTAAGGAAATATACAAGCAGACGCGAAAAGCGACTTTGTTTTATAATCTATACAAACAAAAACTGTCGTATGTATGTAATCATATCACATAAGAACGGCTAAACCTGTTTGGCTAATTATTTTTTTGTTGTGTTTGCAATTGTCAGGACAAGCCTTGTTTGTATAAAGGAAATGTTTGAAATCTTTTACGGAAAAGCGAAAAAGTTAGTTTTAAAAATACACATACAAAATAGTGAGTGAGCGAGACCGTTGACAAATTGACGTTCAGTGTTTTAATTGCCATTTAATTTTTAGTACCGTAAAGAAAAGATTTGGTCTGATTTTGTTCGTTAGTACATCCGTGTGACGCCGAGACTAGCGTCTAGCATTTATATATATATCGTTAATCTACTATTGACTTACATCCATGCTATTGACTACATCAGGGGAGTTACTAATGACCTCAAACGCCATTGGTTGAAGTTATCGGCTGTTCATGTATCTTTATTATTATTGGCTGTTAGCTTTGTTTGAATGCCCAAAAAGGCGACCGACGTCTAGATACTGGGTAGTGTAGTCCAGTGAGGGTGTAAAGGCCTTGCCAAACTAACAGTGTAGTCAGTTCGAAAGAAATGATACTGGGCACCTCGCTCAAACAGTTGGACTAGTCACATCTATTGATAATTCGTCTCTACCTTCAGTGTTGCATCTCTGTATCGGCTACAATTTTATTCGATTGTTCTTGGTGGATCGATCGACTAAATCGTAATCATAACGTCATACTTCTACATGAACGTCATTTTATGTCTGCCCGACATATATATAGATTTCTGAGTTAGTTAATTATACATTGTTGCATAACACATTGAGATAATTATAAGGAGCGATGCTATGACTTTTAAAGGTATATTCTGTCAACTACGTATATAACGTCTGGGTATTATTATATAAGAATTGCACAAGTTACGACACGTAGCTTCACGTCGCCTCAAATTACATCGAACGACAATATTACACCATTCCTGAAACAAACTTCACTCTCTTGCTTACGTCATAGGCGAATTCACTTATCTCGAAGTCGACGGAACGAACTTGGATTGATAAATTTTTCAAGTGAGTTATGTAAGTCGTTTCTAATATTTATAAAATTATGATAAAATAATAAAAATGTAAACCAATAATGACATATTACAAGTAATAAGCATGCATATAAATAAGTATTTTAAGGAATAGCGTTGAGTAATTTATGTACTAAATGCAGTTTTAAATTTCTTATAGAACGTAAGCTTTGTGTTTTTAATATAACATATTTATGGAAATACTCTAGTGTTTGATCATTATGAATAATAGTATATTCTTTGACTTCATAGTTCGGCCATGAAAGGCGAGATGTCGCTGATCTACATGTCGAAACAGATTAGTGAACACATTAGAAATACATAAATAAGGATAATTATATAAAATTGTTGTATAGCTTAAATAACATAAATTTGTTCATACTTTATTATTTTTGTGTTACTTAAATTATTTTGCGGAATTATGTATAAATAGTAATCGCTTTGACTTATATAGATGGGCCTTTAAAAAGGCAAGATGTTGGTGATATGTAGGCACTTCTTATATACCAAGTATTGTAAGGCGAAGCTCTGCCCAAATAAATAGTGATAGTATCTACGAATTATTTATTGCCATTCCTGACTGCATCGACACTATACGTGATTAATGTAATACAATACATATTTAACTTTTTTGTAATAACACGGATAATGTTTTAATTTGGTTTCAGTATTACACAAAAAACAGCTTATATCAGGACACGGATTATATGAAGGGACAACGTGTTATGGTTTTATAGCGATGATTTCTTTAATTGGAAGTATGAAGAACTAAATTATTAAAAACAACTAATACTATTTTGTAATTAAAAAAATTACACTGGCTGATGCGTAATTCTCACCTTACTGGAGAGAAAATTCAAACACAAATAGTAATTAAAATAAATAAGCCAATTCGGTAGCGGTTTGTGAAAAAAAAACCTAATTTGTTTACGTTATCAGATTGACGAACAATAAAAGAAAACGCGAACACAAAACATTAATATCAAAGAGAAACAATAAAAAAGCCTCCGTTTGAATAATAACAGTACACCCGATCCGGGCGGGTATCTGACGGCCGCATCTCAATGCAACCTGCCTGTATCGCATTACACATAAAATATTTATTATTTATAGCTCATAATTAATAAAAACACACGGCGAACACGAAAACAAGTAGCCGGTGTGCTGCTAGCAGGAAGGCGTAATAACTCAATCGCTGGAACATTGCCGGGCCCGATTTGTTACAGTCCAGATTGGATCGTGCCCTCTGGCCGGACAATGTAAACACAGATTTACGCGTCCAGTAGCTTAATGTCTTAACATTACCGCGCTTACGTTAAGCTTTCTTACGACATTGATCAAATCATTCTTATTTTTGATAATTACATATATAAGAATGCAGTTTTATGATACATACAATTTGTTCTCATATATTGCTACTTGGTAAATATAAATCACTTTCTTCATTCCCGTTGTGATTTGAAACTCAATGAAACTAACAAACGACGCGAGAAAGAGACAAACATGTACAACTATAGGATTTAACGTGCGTGAGAATGAAATAGAATACATTATACAGTATTTCTTATATTTGAGGTCTCCATAATATATACTGCACTGCCTTAGTACGCGCGCGCGCATGTGTCTCTCTTTGTGTTTGTGTGCATGAGCTTACGTATTATGAAGCCCTGAGAAAAGTTGTTGTTTATTCTTCACGTGTAACGCTTATAAGAATAATATATCACTCTTTCAAGGTTTCACTTGCACCTCGTATGAATTGCACATATGTAATTTTTATTTAGAGCAAATTTATTTATTGTTTTACTATGAATTAGGGCGAATGTGTTATGTGCGATAGTTAGTATACGCCAAAAACCTCAACATTTTCTCCCAAGCATTCTTTTATCCATTGGCGCTCCTCGTTGTCATATAGCCATGTAAGCCTCTATACAGCTGGAGGATGCACCGGCTGATTACGAAACATGATAAACTACAAGAAAGTTACTGTATTTAGTTTATGCTTAGGTGGCAGCAGCCTAGTTAGGTACAAATATCTGACCAACCCGTTTTATTCTCGAACGCCACACTCCTAAATGTGTCTAGATCTACCAACTTGCACTGAGGGCCGAAAAAATGGTAATCGTATTTCAGATACATCTGCATTTCTGATAAGCTCAATTCCCCTAGGCTCCCATGCTGAAATGGTCAATATAATGACCACGCGTTCAGTATTGAAGTTATACATTTGTTTACGCTACAACCGGATAGATGTAGCTGTTTCATTCTTAGTCATTTTTACGGTGTATGCCCTCTTATTTTTCGCAGTACGCCGAAAGATGGCGTTTTTGAGTTTATGAACTTAGTATTTGATAGTTACCAAATTATGTTGACGTAGGCACGTTCATTGAATAGTTAACTCTTCTCACGCCTACCTTTTATTTTACTTAATTTTACGTTGTTGTAATGGACATAATGAACAGTGCACGATGCTCATTGCTAGAAATTCAAATATTTGTGTACGCACATATACCCCTATATAATAGACACAGAAAGTCCCACAGAGCGAGAGAGATACAAGTGCAGGATGCTTTTATCTTACGTGACAATTTCTACCATAAAACTTTTACCGCAAGCCGCGTTAAGGTACTCAGTTCCGAAAACTATGGTCCACACTTTTGCCCGCTAAAGGGTCATGATTATTATCAATTATACATGTGATCCATTTGCTGAGGCATGACGTGTACAAAATAAGGTAGCAGGACGGGCAAAATGCCAAAGTTTCCAATATAAATGAAGTCAGAGTTCGAAAGGGTTCCAAAAAAAATGTGATCGTGGTATTGTAGCTTCTTCATATAAAGGGAGAGTTCTATCTAAGGAATCTGCCAAAGGTCACAAATGGTATAGTTTACTGGCTATAATTGTAGTCGAGCCTACCGTGATTTGAACTCGAAATTTATGTGGCATTAGTAGGGAATTCGGATCCCTGTAAATAGCTGATTGGCCAGGCGAAGTTACAGTTTAATATATGACAGAAAACTTGAAGGCGCTTAGACCCTAGATCGGTGCAACGCGTGGGCTTAAAATATGAGTATTGTGTGCATCTGCAGACTAATAAAGTCCTCGCTTGGCGACAATAAGTTTGTAGTAGGTAGCAATGCTTCCGTGTGATTCTGTAAATGATAACTACAAACAGAGAGTTTCATCTTGTTATTATATTAGCTTTATCCTTACATTATAAAACAGGTTTATCTTTATTATGTTTTTTTAACTTTTCTGAACTGTTAGGTAATTCGCTATTTTGTATCGTCCTACAATTTTACATAATGGCACGATAGACGAATGAATATCGTTTTTATCGTGACTTTGAGTGTGATCTACGTCAAATGTTCTCCCTTACGCAAAGCTTGTTTGTTCGCACTTTTGATAACATCGACTAACCGTTATCGTGAGTTATCGTTTTATTTAATACTAGCTGTATGCTGAAATGCTCTTTCAAAGCAATTGTAAGTACGACACGCACACCACTTACAGTAATTAAATATATAAATACTAACAACGTGTCAAATGAAGTTTATCATCAGCAACATATTTGGAACTTAACCCACAATATAATTACCTCAGTGCTCACTTACACTGTATAAGGAACTAATGAAACAATAACTTAAAATATTATTATAAAGATTTACATTTACATTACATTTAATATACATTGCCATTATAATTATGAGTTTGTGACTATACAAAAAATAAACGCTTGTCACTAAGGCAATTTTTTTTTTCGAACTGACTACGTTATTAACCCGACAGGGTCTTTACAGCTTCACCGGACTACTTAGACGGCGACGCCTGCCTGGGGTAGCGAGGGCGCTTTGTGCGTGGGGCGCGGGGACATCCGCGATAATTCGCGGTATGACCCACGCCGCGGCACAGAACACAGCTCAGAGGGTCGGAGGATTCCTTCATGCGAGAACACTCCTTGGTGGAGTGGTCGCCGAGGCACTTAACGCACCTGGGTTTCAGGCGACAGTTTCGTGCGGAGTGTCCGTACACCTGGCAGTTGTGACACTGCAAGGGTACAGACGTTTTGAAAGAAAGAAAGAAAAAACATTTATTTGCAACACACATAAGTAAATATGAAAACGAGATATTAAAGATCGCTTTCCCTTCATGGGTGCGATCGAGGACTACAAGAACCATGTCATATGGTTGTCTAGTGCGTGGACAGCGCATGCGATGCACCTCACGGACAGGGATATCCTGCTCGTTGAGGTCATCGGAAATGTCGTCTGTCGGGATCTCCGCAGGGACTCTACTCTACTAGTGGGTGAAATACCCGAACTTGTTTTCCCGAAGGAAACGAGTCAGGTCACGATGGACTTTAGGGGACGCGACCTTCACCTGAATACCTACAGCGGTATTCACAGCGGAGGTGAAAGGGATTTTTGCTATTTCTAGCAAACTAGCGATCTCGACCCAGGACGCTTTGTCCTGGATCGTGATGGGCGGATGTGGGCGGGGCTTCTTACCCGAGGCTACGGAACCCGAAGCGTCGGGTGAAGCCGGACTGTCGGGGATAACGGCCTTAGGGGCCTTTTTGGGCGCACTGGCGCCCTCTGGAGTGGGGCGCTTGCTTGAGGGCAGATGGCGCTCACTATCGGAGGAGTTGACGGGAGGGTGCTCCCGCTTATGGCGGCACACGACGGTGATGAAGTCACCGCCCGCGGGGGTAGAGTCGAGCTCCATACGGGAGTCTTCCTCGTCTGAAGTGGGGATGGCTGCTTCACTAGTAGCGGACTGACTCGCCTACTGGAGCAGGGAGAAAGAGTTCTTGAAAACAAATTTTGGGTTCTTGAGGACTTGCGGCGGGGGACTGCCGTTGGCGTGATTGAGGACGTCGCGACAGAACCGGTCGTACTCCGTGAGTAGTTCCGGACACATGTTCGCGGCGAATCCACGGAAAGCTGCGAGCTCGCGCTCGGGTGATATTGACTGGGCCATACCGGAGCCTGAGTAGGGGAGTGGGGCAGGAGAAGACATCAAAAACTTCCCCGTCAGAGGGGCAGGGGGGCGCGCCTTAATGAATTTAACGGACTATCCCGAGTCCGGATCAAAGGGAGCTGTGGGCGATGTGCAATGCCTCACAGGGGACCTACAGTGCCCAGGAGGTAGCCCTAATACTTCTTTCTTCTCTTCTCTTCAGCCGGCGCGGCGACACGACGACACGAAGTGGAGCACGGCGACGCACCGAAAAGTACGGTTTCCTACGTTCTGAAAAGAACGTGTAACGAGAGACGAGTCGATTGACAGAAACGAGAATGCACGATAACCGAGACTCTCGATACGAAAAATAATCACTCGCGTAAAAACACTTCACAAACTGACTGGATGACGTCACGAACACGATGTAAACAAACGTATCGAAAGTCACTAAGCGCACGCGTCCGATCGGACTATCACGCCTTTTCTTTTTCTGTAAGGCAAGAAATTGAATTATGTAACTCTTTACGTAATACTTTTATAATCTAAGATCATATTAGGAAGACCTCTATATCATTAAAGTTATTAATAATTATAATGTCGAATTATAAACGATAAGCTGATAATTATTTCTCTTATTTAAAATATAGAATGAGTTGAATGAGTTAAATTTCATGCAGATAAAGTAGCGGGTAACAGCTAGTCTAAAATAGAATAACTTCAATTACTTTTTATAAGGTTCGCTATCTACCATTGAAAGTCCCGTGAAAATCGGTCTAACAATTTGGTAATAGCACAGTGGCCGAAGTCACGGTTAATAGATAGTATAAATTAAAATTACCTAAATTAATTTTTTTAGACTCAGCTATTGGCCAGTGAAAGTCTCGTGAAAATTGATCTAACCGTTTTGGAGAAAGCACTGTGGGCAAGGCTACGGTAAACAGCTAGTATAAACTAAAATTACCCAAATTACTTTTTCTAAGTAGTGCCACTGAAAGTCTCGTGAAAACCGGTCTAATCGTTTTAGAGATAGCACTGCGGACGAAGTCAGGGTTACCAGCTCGTATAAACTAAAATTCCTCGAATTGCTTTTTATAAGGTCAGGTATCTGACAATGAAAGTTTCGTGATCTAACCGTTTTGGAGATAGCATTGCAGACAAAGCCGCGGTTAATAGCTAATCTAATTTAGAGTAGCCTAAGTAACCCACTGTAATTTCAGCTATCTGCGAGTGACATTTCTGTCAAAATCGGTCCAGCCGTTTCGGAGATTATCCGGAACAATCAGACATACAGACAGACAGACTGACGAAAATTTTAAAAATTAAATTGACATTGAAGTCTGTGTTTGTATTGTTAAAAGAACAGCTTTTTACGAAAATGATATGAAAATATATGAGGTGGCAATCACCACATCCACATAGGCCGGGGTACCTAACCTAGGCAATGAACTGTATAAGTTGGCTGGAGGTAGATAGCGCTTTAAAGTAAATGCCGAAAGTATTTCTGTATATACGGGATAAAGCTCACTTACTTGATAAGCCTTTTTCGTCGCCGTTGCCGATGTTCAGGAAGCACCAGCTTTCCAAATCATGCACACCACAAATACAAAACCAAGTTACGTGCTGCGCTGATAGTACCAAAAAATTAGAATTAAAAAAAAAATTATCCCCGATTTTTTAAATATGTATAGCAGAAGCTTATGAATAAGTATTTAAGTTTGTGTAGTTAATAGTATGTAATTAGGTCGGTGGTAGAGCCACGCTGAAGCTATTACTGGTTTCAGCTAGAATGGGTCGACTCGCCCGGGGTACTATCACCCTCTCGCAGAAAACCGACGTGAAGTAATAGTGCTTGCATTGTTGCGTTTCGTTCGGTCAGTGAGAGTGCCGGAGCCCCACCTCACTTCCCCCTCCCCCCAAACCCAGGTTGGCAACGCACTTGTGATCCCCCTGGTGTTGTAAGTGTCTATTGACGGTAGTGATCATTTAACATTAGGTGACCCACCTGTTAGTTTATCTCTTATGGGGCGTAAGGGGTGTCGAATAACATAAGACTTGAGGCACCCAAGCCAACCTCACCTGCACGTGGTGCACCCTGCTGAATAACGAACGAGGCAATGGCCAAAGCGGGGTGGTAGGATTTTACAACCTGACTGGAACGCAACCACCATGTATATGGCGAAAACGCCCGTCATAGTGATTCGCTTCTGCGTGTCGCGTTTCGGGATCAGCCTGTGCATATCCAGCCTTTCGCAGGCTGGCATGACAGCGGCGACCGGCGATGGATACTGTGTCACTCGGTGGTCGCCGTTGTTTTTGGATTATACTGTGCTTACCATCAGGCACAGTGCAGTCATTTTGCCGTGCTACAATTTAAAAAAAAACATATAAAAGCCACTGCATGACAGACTAAGGTCAAAGTCTGACCTAAAACTCTCGATTTACGATTTACCTCTTTATCTCATCGCTGTAACGTTAGTGCTTACTGCTTTGCTCACACATGTACATGAATTTGAACTGGGCGAAATTAATTTAAGTTGAGAATATAAATAAAAAAAAACAATCTCGAACTTATCGAAACGCAACACAATTAATCGAATAATTAAGTGGAATATTGAGATTGTTCGCGATATCGATTCGGTATATCTGGCCGTATCTCATTCAACGAATCATAACGGGTATCTAATTTGGTGGTAATTAAAATAGAATGTACCTTATTAGTAACGATATTATATATCGGAATATAATAATGGATTTTTGAATTATATAAACCCGGTGTAGCGTTAACACAACTCTGTTATAAATATCGTCATAGAAATGATGAAAGAAATACATACATATTTAAAAAGAGGTTTATAAAGACAAGCTTTAATTGAAATGCGCTAAAAAGTTTCTAACACTTCTGCTATTTAACATTTGTTTTTCCACTGCATATATTAAAAATTATATTTGGATACTAGCTGTGCCCGCAACTTCGTCCGCGTGGAACCTGATTTACAGAACTGTAAGTAATAAAGTCGTGTATTAAGTCTAAACGAATTCGGTACTATTATAAAAAAGTTAAATACTTGCTTTAAAAAGGTCTCGTATT
This sequence comes from Antheraea pernyi, assembly GCA_015888305.1. Taxonomy (NCBI): domain Eukaryota; kingdom Metazoa; phylum Arthropoda; class Insecta; order Lepidoptera; family Saturniidae; genus Antheraea; species Antheraea pernyi. The sequence continues at coordinate 2,608,422 of MU158827.1, read as the reverse complement.
TAAATACACCGCACTCGCCCGAGGCAAGTTCGCGTTATCCTTTTTTGCAAGTGTAACCGAACCTAACCGAAGCGAGACAAAAGAGCAAGATGGCGAACATTCAGCGACTGCGGTGCATTTAATTCGAAACCTTTTTAAAACAAGCAGTGAATACTTATTTAACTTTTTTTATAATAGCACCGATTACGTCTAATTAGTATCTACTTTTCTCCCGTACTTAATGTCGTGTCGTTATTAAAATTACAATAACTTTTGATACACCGAACCGATTTTAACGAAACAAAGACTAAATGTTACTCGAAAATATGCTTTATAATTTTTTTGAAGAGGTTATATAATGAACGCTGCTTTTTAGCAGTGATGCGTGTTCATACAAACAGACTGATATTTCTAAAATTGAATTAACTTGATTTTATTACTCACTAACTGACCCGTGCAACTTCGTCTGCATCAAGTCGATTGTCACCGGTTTAAATTGTATTATTAAACGCGAAAAATTTTAATAAACCTAAAACCCGATTGTAGCCACACCTACCGTTTCCCATTGTAAATCAAAACTATCAAGGGACTCTTTCAAATATATACCCAGATGGTATGTGAGAATTTTATTAAAATAAGCCTACAACCCGTTTGTAACATCATCTACCGGGTTCAATCAAAATAAAAAATAACCTACGTATATTGGCGGTAATGTAAAAAAAGCTTGAGATGTCTATGGACCTCCAGTTGGAACGAAGTTCCTTTCCCTTTTTTTGTAGGCTTTTACTATACAGTCAGTATAGTTTACATTATAAAATATCAAGTTGATAGACTTAAATTCTGATTTAAACGATAAAATATATTCATAAAATAAATAATGATAAATTAAACACTGAATGACATCATAACTATTTTCAACTTGTATTAAAACGTTTTGACACTCCATTGTATTAAAGAAAAATATAAATATTAAAAAGATATGAGCAAGATGCGTCAACTGTCACTTGCCTGTGACTATTTGTCTAAGAGCTAGGCAACGGTTTTGACTGCGAATTTATTGGCTTTATAAGCCAGTTTTTTTATATATCTTTATGTTCTTCCACATCGCGTGCGGGCTACCTGGCTGCCGGTAAACGTTGCGTTTATCAGTGCATATCGCACCTTTACAGGCAAAAAATATTGAACTTTATATAATTTTAGCATGTTTTGTTTTTCACTAACTTTGAAACTCCTACTAAAACATAAAATTATTATTGCCAGACATTTTTGTTATAAACAATAATGTGCCCGATGCTATTCTTTGTAAATAAAGAAGTATGTTCAAACAATGTTAAGATAACTGTAATTTTATTGAAGTTATACTTCTTTTGGCGCGTTAGGGAAAAATGATGAGAGTAAATTTTTACGATGCGTGCGCACACCGTCACGAAAAACAGACACCCTGAAGTTATTACGTTGCGCACGCACACCCTCACGAAAAACCGATACCCTGAAGTTAGCTATAGTCAACATTTTGTTTCTTTGTATTTGTATTTCTTTGTATTAAAACTTTCAATGTATTAAATACCTTTTTCTATTGTTATTGTCGTTTTTTCTACAAACGTAGAATAAGGCGAAAGATAAAATTTTTGAAAAGATTTTTATCATGTTACGCCAAAGAAGTATAATTTCTAACACGTGTACATAAGAACGCACAGACTTTTTTTTATTATTTTATTTCGAAATAAAAGAGGGTTAATTAAAAATAATAATATATTTTTTAGTCATAGGTTGAAAATGGACAGGTTGGTCACCTGATGTTAAGTAATCACCACCGTCCATAGACACTTGCACCAGGGGAGTCGCAAGTGCGTTACCAGCCTGTGTTGGAGGGGGAAGAAGGGAAGCGGAAGGGGAGAGGAGGAAGAGGAAGAGAAGGGCTTCCGGTACTCTCACTGATCGAATAAAACGTAGCAATACAAGCATTGTTACTTTACGTCGGTTTTCTGGTGGTACTACCCCGGGCGAGCCGACCCATTCATCCTGAAAACAGTAATAGCTTCAGCGTGGCTCTACCACCTACCAAGGCCTATATATAGAATAACTTAGCTATAGCTTAGCGCAACTCTGGCTATATGGAAAAGATAGCCATAATTGTGGAAGCGCCTGTTATAGACGCATGTATTCAAGATGGCGTCAGTCCCAAGTCATATTTCTACGTTTATCGTTGTTTTTCATTATTTACGGTGAAATCTCAATATCATAATTATTAATAAAATGAAATATGTTCTTTACAATGGAAAAAATAAAATGGTTTGAAATTAATTATTTTGTTTATAAAGAATATCATCGGGCACATTATTGTCAATAACAAAATTGTCTGGCAGTGATAAATTCATGTTTTTAATAACGTTTTAAAGTTACTAAAAAAAATGTTCCTAAAATATAATTAAATATATAAAGTAAAATAAAATGACATGTAAAGGTGTGATGCGCATTAAAAAAACAACCTTAACCGGCTACCAGGTATCCTAAATCCGGGTTTGGAAGGGCAAAATATATCTTCATATTACAGAACCAGATTTTCTAAAATTCTTGTTCTTCCAACGTTGCTGACTCTTGTACTAAGGTGTTGCAAAACAGTCTAGTTACATTAACTAATTTCTTTTCTTGCGTTATTCTGGAGAATCCCTTGCGTTTTATGGGACATTAAATAATATTGTAAATATTACTTATCCTAAATGTAATATTAGTTATTACTGTGTCAAGTTTCGTTAAAATCGGGCCAGTACTTTCAACGTGATGCATGATCACAGGGACAGACAGACAGACAGACAAAAATAGTAAAAGGGTTATTTCTGGCTTCTATATCGACAAAAAAGCCTACCCCGATCAATATTTTCAAAAAATATTTAATATACAGATTTGGCCCTGTTACAGTTTTATTATAATATAGATTCCTACACATAACCAATTTTTTTTTAAATTCAAAAATTACAAACACCTTCTGTTTACATTTTTATTATATGTATAGATATAGATTTGTGGAATGCAGTGAGTAACACTCGAGAGTTATACCCCTATTGGCTAGGACGTAGTTCTAGTAATGTAACCATGTACTCTTGTATATTGTATAATACTTTGGTTCCAATAAACTAAAAAAAAAAACAAAGATTTCGAGCACTAGACCGCCAATACCTATAATAAAAATGAGACATTATTTCCATCTTAAAACTCGGACGATGCAAATACGGTAGCATGTTAATAAATCTCTTCCAGTCGACGCCCCCGCTTGCAGACCGGTTTGAAGTATTCATGCTATATCCTAGGTCATCTCAACAGGGAGTGGTTTTAAGGAAACGCAAATCTATACAAATAACATGAATGTAAATCTAACGTGCCTGTATTTTTAGACTTTTGTGCAAAAAAAAAATTGTTGCAGGTGTCTAAGAATAAGTAATAAAATACATTACAATATTTTTTAGAAATGTCTCTTTGTCTCTCTGTCTGTTTGTTTGAACACGCATCACTGCTAAAGTACTACGTTCATGATAAAACCTTACCAAGAAAATCATAAAGCATATTCTCGAGTAAACTTAACTTTTTGTTTCATTAAAATTAACTTGATCGCAACTTATGTACGAGAGAAAAGTGGATTAGACTTAATACATTCAGATGACTTTCTAGCGTGCTGGCCATTTATAATGTCTCTGGCCCTTTCGAAAAATGAACGATATATTCGATGACAGACGCATATATATTTTTGCTCAACAGACAAATTCAATATTAAAAGTCTTGGTTGCAAAGTCATTGTTTAATTTATGTATATATTACATCGAACACGCCCTAAAAACTTTATTAGTCACAGTTTCGTACATCAGGTTCCACGCGTACGAAGTCGCGGGCACATCTAGTCCAACATAAGTATGGTTTGGTAAACTTCTTAGTCCTATCAGCCATATTAATAATACTGTATCCCGCGCTATAGGAACTCGATATGCCCTTTCAAAATCCGTTGCGTTGTTTAGAAGAACTAAACCCATACAAAGACAAAATCAGATAACAACAACAAAAACTTAGAAAAATTAGGATTAAAATATTTCCAAACCGTTATTCTTCCCTAAAATCAATAGCTAAATCATATTACTTGTACTAAAACAAACATTTGGATAAAAATAATATATTCTTGTCGATTACAAAATAACCGGATCCGCAGTTACAAAGGAGACACTAAATAAATTTCGATCGTTTTACATAGAATATATTGTCGGGGCTTCCTTCCCGTCCAATAAAAATAGTACCAATCTTATGTTAAGTTATTATGGACAGGTTAGTTCTTTAATACTGGTTTTAAAGTCGTAGTTGTTATCGAAATGAATGAATGAAATTGAATAATTGTTCTAACAAGATCCGTAATATGTATCATCTATATTAATACGTGAAGCCCAAACTTTGTACCCCTTTTTAACGGAATTACGCGAACGGATGAACGTGAAATTTGGCATGGTTAAAGTTTATATGGAGGAGAAGTGCAGAAAGCTATTTATTTTGTATAAAATGCATTAAAAGTACATTAAATTAATTAAAATATGCATTACTCACACTACTGCTTCAATTTTACACAACATATACACACATGTAAATAAAAAAGACATTTTAACATCTGTCAATAAAGGACTTCAAAAAAGGTTGTGAAGGAGGTTGCTATGCTCGACTGTATGTATTATTTTACTCTTACGTTCCAATTACCCTTTTTCTTTCTACATTCAACAATGATATTATAACATAATAATACCCTTTGACAAAAGAACCTTAATACAATTCAAACTTTAAAAAATCAATGAACTACGGTCGATTGTCGACCACTGCCCACTAGTTATCTCTAAAATATTAATATTTTATGATTTTAGTGTATGAAATATATTAACAGAAAAAAGACTTGGTATATATCCTTTGAATCTGATTTTAATGGTGTTAATATTCCTATAATTAAATATTCCTTTCAATTGCCCAATTGTGTATTATTCTTCTATAAAAAAAAGATAAGTCACTCCAATACTGAAGATGACTCACCAAGGCGTGGGAAAAAGGAATTTACGCATTGATATATCACCACTTCGACTATAATAAACAAACAAAAAAACGGTTTAAATCTTTTTATATCTGTAAGATTATGACAACTTTCCAGAAGTTTCTACCCTCCTTTTTATGAGCTATATAGGTAAGCACGGCACTACCGAAAATAGTTGTATTCGGGACATCGAAGCAAATACACAACACAACAAAGAGTCGAGGCAGTCATAAGGATTGCTGACAAAAGCGAAACCTCAAAACAATGAAATAAATGTGTTCTCTCTTGAATTTTCATATTAATTATAGTATGAATGACAATATTTAAATTTCCGAATTTGTTTATTGAAATTATTAACATTAGTGTGATTTTCACATCTATTGGCACTCGGAGCAATAATTATATACATTTTTATAAAGCCTATTAATCAATGAAACGTATGATGAGCTGCAAAATCTCAATATTATATGTACACAGGACTCTATACTACGTGTCGCTAGCTGATGCAAACCACGCAAGCGCAGTACTGTCGATCATATTTACGTAGCATATCATGTCGCATGTGTAATTTATTTGCTGCCGAAATTACCGCGAAAAGATATCTTCACTTCAAAAAAGATCTCTACAAGCGGATTGTGACTACAGACCATTATAAGGTACAAGAGCGACTATAATGTGATATTGAGTGATAGGGATTCAAACCTATAGCACTCAGCGTGATGGCATGGGCGAGGATTGTTCAAACTACAACGCCGTCCGTGTAGTTCAAAATAACTGTTCAAATGGAAATATATCAGAAATCTTATCAGTTTATTAAATTGTATAAAATGTTTAACTTACCTATCCACTCGGGTCTAACGTTCAATCGATCCACGGTACAGTATCGTATCTCGCAGGAAGCCGAGCAGGCCGTAATAAGTCCAACAAATAAAATAATTCCCGGATAAAATATACACGCTAATGTGACTAATATTATAATATCTTACGTCCAGGACATCTACTAGTATCGCCCGGGAGATTTAGGAGCGGCCCGGGACGGTATTGATCGAGAGTGAACAACGAAGATTAATAACTTAATTTTTGAAAAATATTGACATTTTTGAACATTTTACTCGGTGTTGGTGAAAAAGCTTTCGTTAATTCATGGTAACTACGTATTATATCTGGATTATGTGGTAAATTTTATTACCATAATACAAATTGTCTTGTTATTACTTATTGCATATAAATCTTCAAGTGACGTTAAATTACCTGTGTTAAATTTTATTATTACTATTTACCTCAATGCCCTAAACGAAAATTTACCCCTAGAAAAGTGATGGTCACTGTTTGGTGGTCTAGCGCCGGTGTGATTCTTCACAGCTTCTTACCAAATAAGGTGAGCATTACTGCAGATGTGTACTGTCAAGAACTGAACACAATGATGGAGAATCTGGCACATCTCCAACCAGCATTGGTCAATCGCTCGTCTCCGCTGCTTCTGCACGACAACGCGCGACCTCATACTGCACAGCAGACAGTCTCCAAGTTGCAAGAACTGGGGTTGGAAGTTCTCCGTCATCCGCCCTACTCACCAGACCTTGCGCCTACAGACTACTACTTTTTCCAGAATTTGGATAACTCCTTGGCAGGAAAAAATTTCAATACCCGAGAGGCAGTATAAAATGCCTTTGAAGAATTTGTTACCTTCCGTCTAGCTGATTTCTTTAAGAAGGGCATCAATAAACTGCCACTGCGTTGGCAAAGATGCATTGATTACATGGGTGATTATTTCGATTAATACAAATAAAAAATACATGAAAAAAATCGTTTAAATTTTTTCATACAAAACGGCAATTTCATAGGTAAAGACCTAATATATAAATCGTAAAACTTAATGTGATTATATTGCAGATGATAAGGTAAAATAATAAATAATAAACACCATAAAACAAAAAGCTCTATGGCCACGTTTTTAAATTTGATACACTATATCATCATACAGTCATAGCTCTATAGTGAATAGTACAAGCATCATATTGACTAAGAAGAAATAATGAATCATGTAGGACAATTTTATCCAGTGCAGTCACTGGGGATTTATTATTAATAAAAAAAACTGAACAATATGTAAGTAAAGTATTTTTAACCGACTTCGAAAAAGGAGGAGGTTACTACGTTCGGTGTTGTTTTTTTTTTTTTTTTATGTATGTTAATCGATATCTCCGTCAATTATGAACCGATTTTAATGATTCTTTTTTTATTTGAATCGATTATATTCAGAGGGGGTCCCATATAAATTTGAAGAAAATATTCAACCCCTGAGGGGGTGAAAAATCGTTTATTTGATTTTCATCCACTTCATATTTACGTATTTTCGTGAAATTGGAACCGATTTATTATACCAATTAGAAACCAGATATATTTATCGACACTAAAAATGGAGAAATAAAAAATTTTTCCAAAAAAAAAATAAACCGCCTTCGATGTGAAACACAAATAAGGCACTAAAAAGCGAAAAATAACTGAATTATTAAATTAACCAAATTAAATAAAAAATATTGATATTCGCGCTACCGAATAATATATTAGAAGTCGATGCCAACCTAAATTTCAAATTTGTTGCAGGTAATAAAATATGTATATATATTATACAGATATACACCATGGGACACGAGACTGGACCAAAACTTTGTATGTAGTTGAATTTAGTTTATTATTTTATTTATTTATTATTATTATTAGTTTATTTTTCGCTTTTTAGTGCCTTATTTGTGTTTCACATCGAAGGTGGTTTTTTTTTTTGGAAAAAAAATTTATTCAATTTAAACAGAATTATTGATATAGCTGGTCAAAGAGTTAAAATTAAAAATAATTAATTAAAAGGCCCTAAGACGGCACTTATGAAATTTCAGAACGGGGCGTCAGTTTAGAAGTCAATCATCAAAGAAAATCAATAAGAACCTCGATTGGCTTTTTTGGGTTTTATTATCTTGTGCTGATGTACAGAGAAGTATTAATTTATTTATGTTTACCATCGTTCATGTAGTGATCCACCCTATGTATTTATTTTGGAGACCCAGAGATTTTTTTATTTTTTTTTCTCGAACTTTCTATGCTATTGACCTTGCAAGGTCTTAACAGCTTCGACAGACTACTCAACAGAATCAACATCAATACATTGTTGTTAGAATAAGGTATACAGTTCAACGTTTTTACTAGGTATGTCCCTATTTATAGTAGTACTGTAGTCCGGTGAAGCTGTTGAGACCTTAATAGGTCAATAGCTTTGTCAGTTCAAAAAAAAAAAGTACAGACTAAAACCGCATACATACAGATATTATTAGTGCATATCCAATATAAATTAAATAATTAAGTAGTTACTAATTATAATATTAAATAAAGTAATTATAAACGGAGGTGTAAAATATTGATAAATTATATCTATAAATAAAGAGGCAGTGGGGAAACAGTTAAGATCATCGCCCTCCTCTGTATCTCAGCCGAATTTCTTTATTCTTTTTTATTTTGTTACCATTGGCAAGTTTTAGTGTTATTAATAAAAAAATGGAAAAGATTTTTTTTCTATGGTCGAAGTTCGGCCACTGAACGAGCCCTTGTAATATTAAATTATTAATTAGAAAAGTGAAAATAGTTTATAATTTTTTTTTTTTTTTTTCGAACTGACTATGCTATTGACCTGGCAAGGTCTTTACAGCTTCACCGGACTACTAAGGCCGAGCGCTTAGGGCACTCAGCCGATTTTGGTTTTGGGTAACATACACAAGGGTGCACGCACACCTCGGCTTGGGCTGTTTCCTGGAAAAAGACACGTCTGTCCTAGCTAACTATTCTAAGCTATTCATACATATATACATTTGTGAACCATACAATCGAAATTGCATGATTCACAAATGAATACGTGTATATCAGAATGAAACTTTTTTTTTTTGAACTGACTACGCTATTGACCCTGCAGGGTCTTCACAGCTTCACCGGACTATTAAGGTTGGCGCTTAAGGCACACAACCGATTTTTGGTTTTAGGTAACATACACAAGGGTGCACGCTCACCTCGGCTTGGGCTGTTTCCTGGAAAAAGACACGTCTGTCCTAGCTAACTATTCTAAGCTATTCATACATATATACTTTGTGAACCATACAATCGAAATTGCATGATTCACAAATGAATACGTGTATATCGGATTGAAACGAACTAAAACTATTCGATTCAGTTCGATGAGGGAAAAAAAAAAAAAACCCTCCCACCATGTGTATATATGTGCACGTGTGTGAGAGAGATGATCTCATATGTGTGTTCAAGTGATGTAGGTGAGTCACTGTATCGCGATAATAATATCACGAGGGCTCCGCGCGGGGACGACCTAGGCTCGAGATATTACTGAGAACCGCGAAGTGTGCGGGAGCTAATAGGGATCGATTACAAAAGCGTGGGCGCAACACGCATTTTATAAGATTGAATTTAAATTTACTAACGGTGACGGCACCGAAGTCTAAAAATAGACATAACAAAAATTATTATTATTGTTTGACGGTTATTTTTAGGGGAAGATAGACGTAAATACGCGATTTACTCTATCTTATTTGAGTTATTTATTTTTTAACAGCTGCGCGCGCGAGCCGTTGTAGTGTAGCCGCGATGGCTGGAAATCTATGGATTGCCGTGACGGCACCTAGTAGCGGATTACGAGAGCACTCTTCGTACGCCGAGATCTCCGAGATCTCGTGGAAAATGAGTAGTTGACCTGCGTAGTCAATACTCGATAGGGAAAAGGAGTATGCGGGGTCATCCTGTGAAGGATTAGCCGCCGGAGGTTTGGGAGTGTGCTGGGACGCGGGTTTAGGAGCCCACGGGGCCTGAGGGGCCCGGTAGGGGCGGGGGGGCGCACTAGTCGCGGGTACGGACGCTGCCGGTGCACGAGACGTGCCCGGCAGGTTCGGGAAGGCCTCTCGAGACATGAGAGGCGGAGGTCGAGGACGGGCGGGGGCAGCGGCCGTCTTAGACGGCGACGCCTGCCTGGGGTATCGAGGGCGCTTTGTGCGCGGGGCGCGGGGACATCCGCGATAATTCGCGGTATGGCCCACGCCGCGGCACAGAACACAGCTCGGAGGGTCGGAGGCGTCTTTCGTGCGAGAACACTCCCTAGTGGAGTGGTCGCCGAGGCACTTAACGCACCTGGGTTTCAGGCGACAGTTTCGTGCGGAGTGTCCGTACACCTGGCAGTTGTGACACTGCGAGGGCACAGACGTTTTGCGCGGCGGCTCGACTATGACGCCGGAGAGGCCGCAAAGGGATGTAAGATTAAAAATCGCTTTCCCCTGAGGGGTGCGATCGAGGACAACGAGAACCATATCATATGGAGCCCTGGTGCGCGGAGAGCGCATACGATGAACCTCGCGAACAGGAATCTTCTGTTCCTTGAGGTCGTCTGAAATGTCGTCAGTCGGGAGTTCTGAGGGGACTCTACGGATCACAACCCGTAGTTTACGCTCCTCTTCGAGAGAGTGCGTGAAATAGCCCCACTGGTTGTCCCGAAGGAAACGAGTGAGGTTGCGATGGGCGGTGGACGTGGCTACCTTCACCTGAATACCTACAGCGGTATTCACGGCGGAGGTGTAAGGGATACCTGCCGTTTCCAGCAGGCTAGAAATCTCAACCCAAGACGCTTTGTCTTGGATCGTAACGGGGGGCGGTGGGCGGGGCTTCTTGCCCGAAACTGCGGAACCCGCAGCCACGGGCGAGTCGGGTCTAGAGGGCGCTGGTGTCGCCTTTGGCACTTTCGCGCCATCGACGTTTGCGATCTTTTTAGAGGGCAATTTGTCCTCCGGATCGGAAGAGGAGTTCGAGCGCTTCTTGCGCGGTTTGCGGTGCGTGACGGTGGTGAAGCCATCGTCCGCAGCAGGGGCTTGCTCAGCCTGAGGGGCTTGCTCGGCAGGGGGATCCTGCTGAGCAGGAGGGTCTTGCTCCATGTCGGAGCCGGAGTCGGAGTCGGAGTCATCGCTATCGCGATCGGCTGGGATTGGGAAGTTGTTGGAAGCCTCGATCTTGGCATAGATCGAGGGAGTGGGCTTCGAGGAATGAGGGAGCTCGGTGCGACGCTTTGCAGCGTACGCATCGTAATCGTCTACGAGACGAGGACAGATAGCGGCTATGAAGCCGCGGAGGCTAATGATTCCTCGAAGCCCACTCCCTCGATCTATGCCAAGATCGAGGCTTCCAACAACTTCCCAATCCCAGCCGATCGCGATAGCGATGACTCCGACTCCGACTCCGGCTCCGACATGGAGCAAGACCCTCCTGCTCAGCAGGATCACCGGGGCCTGAGGAGGGGAGTGGGGCGGGGGAAGATATGTGAAACCTCCCTGCCAGAGGGGCAGGGGGGCGCGCCTTAATGAATTTAACGGACTATCCCGAGTCCGGATCAAAGGGAACTGTTTAAAACTAAACAAAATAGGAAAACAACGCAAATAAGTACCTGAGCGAGACAGGGGAAAAATAACATAAGACTACTTAAATAAACAAACAATAAAAAGAAAAGAAATTTAAAAATAAATCGCTGAAGAATTAAAGAAATACGTAAATAAATAGATAAACAAAAGAGTAAATAAATAAATATACCAAGAAATAGATAAAGCAATAATTAAATACAAGGAAAGGTCTCACTCAGTTCCAAGAAAAAGAACGCAGGTGCAGCGCACCTGTGAAGCGCAGGTGTGTCGGATCGAAACAACACAATAACTGAAGTCACTAAATCACGAGTATTAAAATCGAACTTAGCGCGCGCAGCAAAACGGACAACCGAGCGGTTCGATCGGAACTCGTTTATAATGATAATCATAACTCTTTTCATTGTTTAAATGTTAATAGCATATATACCTACCTAACACAAGTGTAATATTTTAATAACGTATTGTTGCATGCCGCGGTCCTTGTGCACGCGCAGCAGCCGACTCGGGCTCGTAAAAAGCGGACCACACGCGGGCGGAGGTGTGAAGGCAGCGGCCGCGCCTGCACCCCGGGGGCCGGCGCATAACTCACGGCCAGCGGGGCGCCGGTCATTCATGCCTACCTGGACGATTCGGGTGCCGCGGCCATCTCGAACGTCGATATCTTCAACTAGACATACTGTCTGCATCATCAGGTTTCATCGTAAAAGGGAATTTTTATGCTTACGGGATAAACCATTGGGACATATTTTTTCTTGATTTTTTTTGCGTTTGTGTCATTTCAAAACAACAAGAATGCAAGCGGTACATTGTATTCGTGGTTCACTGCACTTTCGTGGAATATCAAATTTGTAATAACAAGAAGGACAGTTGGATGGTAGAATGGATGGTATAACTGTTTGTTATATATTTTTATTGATAAACCTCGTCAGTAGTTACTAAATTAAAAAAAAGGAAATCGATTTACAAACAGAGGTGTAAAAGATAATTGAAGTGAAACTTGGGGGGCTTTGAGCTTTGAGATTCTCATCGGCAACATTTTTGTGTGACGAAAAGTGATAGGGGTAAGCACTGTGACGGGTAGGGTGTCGAAAACACCGGTTCTCGTCCGATCACCGAAGTTAAGCAACGTCGGGCGCGGTCAGTACATCGATGGGTGACCGTTTGGGAACACGCCGTGACGTTTGCTTTTTGTTGTTTTTAAATTACGTTTCCCGGTAATACAAAAGTTTCACTTCTAACATATACCTTTGTGACAAACCCTTTTTTTGTTCACCTATTGATATGTGAATATCTATTAATCTATTGATAATTGAGGTACACAGATATAATAAAACCTTTATTGATCTTGAAAAGTTATAATCAACATCGAATACACTTGGACAAACAAATTTAATGTACCTAATAGTAATGAAAAAAATAAAAAGTAGGTTTCCGATCTAATAATATATCTTTAATACGACCGAGCGCGTGGCATCCTACAATTTGCTTCTTATAAATTAGACATAACCCGTTATTTTAGTATAGGTAGCGGTCGTGGCGTGACTCGTTATTGTAATTTGATTTCATTCGGTCCGACTGTACGCCATTTGGCCGCTAACAGGGCTCTGCTCATCGGTTAAATCGTTATATAATTGAGTTAAAAAAAAATACAAACTTTAACCGTAAATTAACATGCGTTAAGCGGGTTTGACGTGAGCTTCGTGCAATTGGATATTGCTAATAATGATAATTCGCCGCTTCTGGTTTCGGTTTTTCAAGTTTTTCGAACGTTCACATCGCAAAGTTTTGAAGATAACGTAATATTTTATTCTAGACTAGCTTTTGCCTGCAGTTTCGCTTGCGTTAATGTACATTTTACTTATCCTATGGGAATAGTACTTTATGCTGGTTGAAATATATCCATTGTATTTTTATATAATACTAACAACGTATGTACAATGAATGAATTTCATGATGATCGGTTGAGTATAGTCCGACCGCAACCGCTATACTGGGTCTTGGGTATGCGCGGGTAGGTGGACTGCTGTGGTGAGCATGGACTCACAGATGGATGTTTAACAGATCTTACGATATCAAAGCACAATTTTTTGAAGCTGTGTATTTAAGAGTATAATTACATGCATTCCATGTTTTTGTCGAATATTATTTTTAGATAAATACAAATAAAGAACCAATATCAATTAAATTAATCTTTAATTATAGGAAATATAAAATCTTTGTAGCCATTTGTTACTTACAATAGAAAAAGTGACTGGACAATTCAATTTTCGGCCACTATGAAAATTACAGTCTTTATATCTTGAGATAACGCACGATGCATCTTTAGATATTTTATCTAATGTGCGTCTGATACAGACAGTCTGTTCGCTCCTCCCGTCTCGCCGCTCGCGTACCTATGGCGCAGTACAGCGGTTGCGGTAAATATATGTTAATACATATTTTTATTTTAATATATATTATTAAACATAGTTAATACATGAAAATGTAACCAACAAATAAACTCACATTCACATTTATAATATTAGTAAAAGGATTATACGATCATTATACAAATGAAGTGATGAATTGATATTATTGCATTTAATGTGTTTAACTATCTATATATTGACGGATGCCCGCGACTTTGTCTGCCTTTGTCGACGAGATAACTCTGAGATGGTAAGAACGTCTGCCGGAACTGCTAGTAGCTATATAAACTATGTACAGCGCATGTTTACGTTTGTTTGTATTTTTGTCCATCGATTACGCGCAAACGACTTCACGGATTCCAAATATGACATAGAACTACGATTTTATATAGTTTTAACAACTGGTAGATATATAAATATGTACAAACATCACAAGTTGTAAAATAAGTCACTTAAAGTTCTCACTGCGAAACATTAAGTTTTGCACATATACTTTGCTGAGATATTGTTCGTTTCATTCTCCAAAGTATTCGAGTGTTACAGCAATAACTCTTGATCGTTAAATCGTGATCAGTTTTTTCAAATATTTCGACTTCAGCTTAAATCATAAGCTTGCTTCCTATATGGAGCAGGAAGCGGACAATTATCCACTTTCCACAACGAGGTGTTATTGTGAATTCGTGGATGTTTTTTGGTTTAACCGAGCATTTTTGAAATTCATCAATAACGCCTTAAATGGGGCGAGTCGTTCGCTTATTGCTTGGAGTAAGTTAAATGCTGTTGTCGAATATCCTTAAATCTACATTAGAAGAATAAAAAAGAAAAAATGTTGTTCGCACGTAAGCACGCTCAGTTGAATGAGCATTCAATAATGTAAGCTGTTTGTGCTCGTTTGCCTGCGGAATTAGTGTTACCTATATGTTTCTATTGCACATCAGTAATGCTCGTCCAACTATATTGCGCACTCAAGAGTATGGCTAATGTTACACGTTTCATTTAATTTCCTTAAGAACATGTAATCTGTTACTGTTAAGATTGAGGAGGTTTGGCCGTTTTTTTAATTTGGCTAACTTTGAGCTCCAGTAATTGTCTAACATCAGGTTGATTGCAGATTTGGTTTCTTAGCCCATGCTATAGAATGTACATTAAAAATCTGTGACGTCAGAGTTTGCTAGCATAACTGGAAGCGTTATTATAACTTACCTAAATTTAGTCTACGATTAGTAATATCGACAAATTACGGATTTAGATTGGTGCAGTTAAAAGTCAACGCTGTGAAAGGGAATTTTATTTGAATGAGGAATGTCTTTTTTTTATTTGGTCCACAAATTAGACGTCACACAAAAAATTATTTCATAAAAGTTAACATAACCAATTGATACAAACCATGCTTAGAAATAAGTTTCTAGTATAAATTTAATGCGAGCAACAAACAACTAAATACGTCAAAAAATTTGGGTATGCCGTTGTATCCAGAAATATACGATATAGAGGAGAGTTGAGAAGAACAGGAGATAATTGTATTTAAATAGGGTCATATAATATTTGGGAAAAATATAGAACCGTGGAATTCCCAGAGTTTGAAATCGCCAATACGTCGTGGGCTGGCGTGGTGATTACGCCCATACCTTCCTTCGCGAAGAGGCCTATGGCCCTACAGTGGGTCTCTTACAGGCTGTTGATGATGATGATGATGATATAATATTACTGGGGATTTTTTTGAGCAAGATTTTATCCAATATATGATCTGTTGTTCAATGATTCAATGAAGATATTCAAGGATAGCCTGAACGGATTTTGCTATGGAATACGGCTACGGGAACAAACTTGTAGGAATTGCCGATTGATTTTCAACTTGACTGAGGTACCTTGGCAGAACAGTAATAAAAAAAGAACAGGGTGTGTCGTAAAGACACACGATGGAAGTGAAACTTTTGTATTACAGGGAAACATTTTAATTAAAAATAATACTTTAAAAAATCAAACGTCACGTGGTGATCCTAGGTTGTCACCCATCCGAGTACTGATCGGACCCGATGTTGCTTAACTTCGGTGATTGAACCAAGCTGGTGTTTCCAACACTCTGCCCGCCATAGTGCTTACTCCCACATTTCGTTATAGTACTCCCATACATTTCGTATATCCCATACACACAATCATGTAATTTCATTGTATGATTCACAAATGAATATACTCGTATGTATGAATGGCTTAGAATAGTTTAACTAGGTCAGACGGGATTTTCAGGTAACAGCCCAAGCCGAGGTGTGCCGTGCGCTCCTGAGCATGTTACCTAAAAATAAAATCGGCTGAGTACCTTAAGCGATCGCTTTAGTAGTTCGGTGAAGCTGTAAAGACCATGCTAGGGCAATAACGTAGTCAGTTCGAGAAAAAAAACTTCCCATACAAAGTTTCACTTCAAAAATCTGTTATACAGTAGAACCTCGATAAAGTAAAAACCTCTATAGTTTAAAAATAATCTGCTCACTTCTCCTCAGAGTTCAAAACGTCTAATTACTTAAAATACGCAACTTCTATAACTTAAACTAATAATCTCAGTATTAGCCCTTAGCTACTTAAAGAAATGTTTCGCCGAGCTCTATAACATAAACTATCAGCTAATTAGTCATTTCGAATGAATGTACAAAACGAAAAGTCTCTCGAAATTTGTCTCTCAATGTGTAGCAACATAAAAAAACAATGTGTTCTCCTCTCTATTTATAAAAAAAAATAGATTTAGAATCCGTGAACTGTGGAAAACAAAAAAAACATACACTTTTTCAGTAGGCTAACTTTAAATACAGTTTTATGTTTATGTAACATGTGTATATTTTTTATTTGACTAATTCTGGCGCATTCGAGTAAAAATAGGAACTGTATATTAACTCATCAATCATTCTCTTTTTTTTTTTCTCGAACTGACTACACTATTGACCCAGCAAGGTCTTAACAGCTTCACCGGGCTACTAAGGCGAGCGCTTAAGGCACTCAGTCGATTTTATTTTGATAACTAGCTCAAGGGTGCACGGCACACCTCGGCTTTGGCTGTTGCCTGATACATGCAATTCGCGATCTATCTGAGCTAATCTAAGCTAAGCTAACTATTCATACATATATGAGTTGTTGAAACATATATGTATACCAAGCATACATACCTCAACAACTCTTATATATATTTCGTATCGGATAATATTCTAAACTATTTCAATTTGATAAGGGAAAAAAATAAAACCCTTCCACTTGCCTTGCGTGTATGCGTGCACGTGTGTGGAGGTGATATGTGTAATGTTGTCGCAGTGATGTAAGATTTTGTGTCACTGTATCGCGCGAGCAACGTACTCAACGGCTCCACGCCGAGGGAACGGACCTAGGCTTGAGCCGTTGCCGAGGGGGGCCTAGTCTGGTGTGCGGGAGCGAAATTTACCCCCAGACCACGGCGGCGTGATCTGTGGTTACGCGGGCGTGGGCGTGAGCACGCTCTGTTTGGAGAGACAGGCTGGTACTGATCGTTCACTGCCGTTATTTCATCGGGAGGGTTCAATCATTCTCTAATATCAACCCTTGATAAATTAAAAACTCTATAACTTACAATACTTTGTGTTTCTCTTGTTATTTACCTTAACGTCTTTAACGACTTAAACTCTGCAGGATCCACACACGACGGTACAACGGCTGAGTCATGAAATAAAAAAAAAGTACTTGTATATTGAATATTTCTATATGTCATGTAGTTTCTGATCTTACACTCATAGCATTACTATAAATGGCATCGTATGTAGCGTGTAGCGCGTTGGTGTGAGAGGTTACAAAACGGAACGTTTAATTTTATTGTTCCGAACGCGAGTTATAATTATATAAACAATAGCATTTGATTATGATGTCAAAATATCGAGCGTGTCGGAGACGTTGCGCGTAGGATGGTCTTATTATGACGTGTATGTATTTAATTCACAATCTAAATATATGAAAATCCAGTTGTTGTTTGTCTACGATGAACTCCGAAGCTAGTTAACCGATCTCTGTGAAAATTGACATTTATGTATAATTTGGTCCAACTTGATAGGACAATTTATATTTCGATTACTGGCCTCAAACTAACTTATACTTCTTTTCGCGTCTTAGGGAAAAATGATGAGAGTAAATTTTTACGATGCGCCCGCAAATCGTCACAAAAAACCGACACCCTGAAGTTATTACAATGTGCGCTCGCGCACCGTCACTAAAAACCGACACCCTGAAGTTAGCTATAGTCAACTTTTTCTATTGTTAGTGTAGTTTTTTCTACAAACGTAAAATAAGGCGAAAGATACAATTTTTGAAAAGATTTTTATCTTATTACGCCAAAGAAGTATAACTTCTAACGCGTGTACATAAGTACACACACACGTTTTTTTAATTACAATTTGAATTGTTGTCAATGTTGATTATTGTAAATTTCATCAGCCTCGAACAGATGGCGCTTTACATTAATTTGTTGACAAACAACTGTAGAGCCGCCTGTTATAGATATCTCATAGATGGCGCCATGTTTTAATTTTCAATTTATTTTTAATAACTGGGCCACAACGCAACACAGCAACGCTTGGCCGGGTCAACTAGTAATATTAAAAATCCGTAACTGTCTGTTTGTCAGTTACTTTTTCAATATGGATTGTTGATCTCTATGTGGGTGTCGTTATTTTGAAGTGAAAACTTTTTGACGCGTTAAGCGATTTTAGGGTAGAAGAAAAACTTAGCTAGCGACATGCTAATGAAGCGTTACCGGCATGCCGTGACGTATTGCGCTTACGTTAGACTAGCGACGCGTAGTATAGCGGCCTGTGTACATGTGATACTTTGAATTGAGCTTGTGCACTCCATCATATTTTTTATTAAGTAATAAGTAAGTGTAAAATGTATATAATTATGGTTCGGAGTGTCAATAATATTAATAATTCAATTTAAAAATCATGAAATTTTAATTATATTGTGATTGACTTAGAAATTCAAAAAAGAACACAGTTATTTCATTGTTTTGAGTTTTCACTTCTGTCGGCAGTTCTTATGACTTGATTTTTGTTTTGTTTAGCTATTGAGTAGGTTTAATGTTATCAATAAAATACATTTTGCAAACAGTTCTTTTTTTTCCCTTACCATCGACGAGTCATACTTCACGATCCTTAAGTCTACCAATTTATAAGATTTATACATAAAAAAAATCTTCAGTAATATTGAGATTTAGCAGAAATTCTAAAAGTATGGTATTTTTAAACACAACATCAAAATACATGTAATAATTCGGACAGTCCCAACCTACCAATTTGTATGTAAACATCATATCTTCGTTGTATCGAAATACCACATTTTTATTATAAATTAACATGTTTATATAGACACTCATTTGGTAGGCCGCATCTTCGTCAGTTTTTCTTTTGCATTCCACGTCCGTTGATCTGAAATTGATCTTATTATTTAAAAAATACGGTATACATTTGTGTGAATAAATGTAAGGTTCAGCTTAGGTCCAGGCAGTCTGGATGTCAAAGTTATGACGTGTTAGATTGATTATCGGATGGATGTTAAAATACGTTTTATGACATTTTACGACGAGCTTTCGTTGTAAAGCCATCGTAACAGATCCGTTCGTGGTCACGTTCCTCACTCTCGTCCAGTAACATTTTACAATTTTAAGATAACATACTTTATTAATAGATAAAATTGGATTCGAAAACTTTCAAGGATAATTTGATTTACTGTCGATTTATTGTGTACAATTTTTATTAAAATTTTATTAACAACTATCTGTGCCCGCGACTCCGTCCGCGTGGAACGTAATATAAAAGTAACAGCGACTAATACAATCATCTCAATGTATGAAGTCCATTTACTTATATACTTTTCTCTCTTATATAGGTCGCGTCGTCATTAAAATTACAATAACTTTTGATAGAGTGGACCGATTTTAATGAAACCAAGACTAAATATTACTCGAAGATATGCTTTAAGGTTTGAACGCAGTACTTTAGTAGTGATGCGTGTTCATACAATCTGATTGACATTTCTAAAAACGATGAAATGTTTTTCATTACTTATACCAAGACACCTGCAACACATTTTTTTCAATGTTTGACAAACGATTAACCTTTAGATAAATTTAATATGTTGGCGTCATTTCGATGTAACAATAACAGCTGACCAATAGTAAAAGCTGGTGATTCGAGTCTCATGTTTGTAATGTAAACGAATTTCCCTTTAAAATCGTTTACGGCTTTAGCAAAAAAAGCAATAAATAAGTCTATTTTTGAATCTATCGCAATGAAGCTTTGGATAAAAGTAGCTTGAGATATGGTGAAGGAAATATTTACTAATATTATATTTAAATGAGTATGTAAGTTTGTTTGTTATGCTTTCACATCTGAAATACTTAAACGATTATCTTTAAATTTCGTATACATATTATCGGGGGTAGGGAAAAGGGCAAAGAATACATTTCATCCAGCAAAAGAGTACTATCACCAAGGTATGCGTCAGACCTGCAGAAACACGAGCGAAGGTATAAAAGACATAGTAGGAAAAAACTATCTCTGCCTAAATTGTTCAGCTCGATCAATTGTTTTTTTCGCAACCAATCCTGTAGATCCTACCATTGTCGAGTAGCTATAATATTAAAAGTGTCTTGTGATAATTTCAAATTCTAACAAGATTGTGTCCCGTTTGTTGGAATTTTCCGGAGAGTTTTTGTGGCATCTCAGAATTCATGCTCCGTATTATTTTCTTGTCCACTTCACATGTGCACAATAATGATACTCTATATTACGTAAAACACCACCAATATTACAGGATATGAAGTCAAATAACAGAAGTTCATGAATAAAATATAAAATCCACTTCATGACAGACTGAGATCCCGCTAAAAGCTCCTCGAGCGAATTTAAGCATTTTCTATGCGTTCTATATATTCCTTATTGTGTTTTTGATTGTTTATAGATAATTAATTTAATACGGTGCGCACTTGTAACAAAAAGGTGCAGTGTACCACACATCCGGAACAATAGGTTCAACGTACCGCTTGACCGTCGAACCTTGACGTCACAACATTGTCACAGTTTTATAACCTGACCCTTCTTTATTGACCTATAATTATTTGCTTATATTTGCTTGTCTTATACTAATCCACGTAATCACCCCTCTCTTAGTCCGCATTGAAATACAATATTAATAACAATAAAATAGCATGTAAACTTATCTAATATCAAGTAATATGTTGTACAGCATAAACACCTTCCTCATGAAAAAAAAACAGAGTGCGTCGAAAATACAGACGATAGAAGTGAAACTTTTGTATTATAGGGAAAAGCTGGCTATCACTATCAGCGCCCGCGTTAGATGGATGAGATTAATTTGTAATTAAATAATATTGCGGTCATTAATCGAAATATAAATTATCATATCTCTCAAGTTGGACTAAATTATACATAAATGATAACTTTCATGCAGATCGGTTAAAAGTTAGTAGTTTCATCATGGACAGACAACGTGACGTTGAATCTTTATATATTTAGATATAAACTCCAAGGTAAATGAAACAGGCAGGTTGTCGAACATTTAAATCGGAAACGGAAACTGCTCCCACGCGGTCGATTCAGGGGAAACGCGATGTTCCAGCGCGTGCGCACGTCAACGAGCCCATCTGCATTATGATTTCATTTCCGTTTTAACACTGATTTATTATATAGATAACGGTAAATAGGCAAATATAGTATATTTATTTAACATTCAATTTTCAAATACTGTATAAGAAATGTTATTTTTTTAATACTATATAGGGTTTAGCGTTTCACCACGATCTCATTTGATCTTAAGTGACTGTTTTCTCCTCTGTGCCGGAGCACCTCAATGTAACTTACTTTCTCTTGACTGTATCTAAGTCGAGCGGCTCGAATCATCGGCGACCAGGTGCTCTCCTTAAGGCTCGACACTTTGGCGCTTCGTAGGGACGTTGCGTCGCTTTGCGTCCTGTACAAGATTTACCACGGAGAGCGCTCTGAATAGCTGTTCGGACTGATACCTGCTGCAAAGTTCCGCTATAGAACGACTCGTCACGGACTGAAATACCATCATGTCATATCGATTCTCTCGTTCGTTTTTTCCGCGTACGTTTGTTCTCTAGAATGAATTCCCAGCGGCAGCATTTCCTGACTATTACAATTTACCGTCGTTTAAGAAACAAGCCTACTCCTTTCTCAAGGGTCGGCAACGCATCTGTGATTCTCGTCGTGTCGCAGGCGTCCATGGGAGTCGGTGATCACTTACCATCAGGTGACACGCATGTTCGTTTGTCGTCACTGGCATTTAAAAAAAGTAGTTTTAATGGTAAACACTCTAAACCTAGACGAGGATTGGATCGCAAGTGCAACTGCCGGATCACATCTATAGCTAGTTGCATCACAAATTTTTCAATTTAAGCATGGTAGTTAACCAGATGGCCTTAGAAAGTGTCCTAATAATAGTGTCCTAATATGGTTTCATTATGGTCACAGAAATTCTATAGACAAAGCATATTTGTGTTATTATATTGTAAAATGAGCTAAATCCAATTCCATTGGTTCATATAATATGTTTAATATCTTTAAGATGTCTAGTTTTTATACACCGAGAACGAAGTTTAAATTTTGTTGTTCGTAAGGTTTTTAGTTTTTTGAAGTTATACTTCTTTAGGCGCTTTAGGGAAAAATGATGAGAGTAAATTTTTACGATGCGCGCGCACACCGTCACGAAAAACCGACACCTTGAAGTTAGCTATAGTCAACATTTTGTTTCTTTGTATTTGTTGTTTGCATTTCTTTGTATTAACTTTCAATGTATTAAATACCTTTTTTGTAATGTTAGTGTCGTTTTTTCTACAAACGTAGAATAAGGCGAAAGAAGAAATTTTTGAAAAGATTTTTATCTTGTTACGCCAAAGAAGTATAACTTCTAACGCGTGTACATAAGTACACACACACTTTTGTTACGACTCTCATATTTTACAGGCACAAAATTTGATGATCTTAAGAAGATGTTAATCAGAAAAATAACGTAAAATATTAGGAACGGCTAAAATTGGATTCAGGTTATTTTGAAATGTTACGGTTCATTTTTACTATTTATGTTTTTTTTTCTGTACATAAAATGTATATTTTGAGATATCAAGCAACGCAAAGTCGCGGGTATCAGCTAGTCGTAACTAATATTATAGATGCGGGTGGAGAGTTTGTTTGTTTGTTAAGCCGTTATGGCTTAACTCCTCAACTTATTTATCATCATGCAATTTTACATAAACGTTGTCAGGGATATCACCCAGATAAAAGATCAAACTAGACGAGATTAATCTACATTAACGCAATTCAAGTCGCGGGCAAAACACCAGACTAGGCCCCCCTCGGCAGCAGCTCAAGCCTAGGTCCGTTCCCTCGGCGTGGAGCCCTTGAGTACGCTGCTCGCGCGATACAGTGACACAAAATCTTACATCACTGCGACAACATTACACATATCACCTCCACACACGTGCACGCATACACGCTTACACATAATAAGGTGGAAGGGTTTTATTTTTCCCTTATCAAACTGAAATAGTTTAGAATATTATCCGATACGAAATATATATAAGGGTTGTTGAGGTATGTATGCTTGGTACACATATATGTTTCAACAACTCATATATGTATGAATAGTTAGCTTAGCTTAGGTTAGCTCAGATAGGTCGCGAATCGCTTGTATCAGGCAACAGCCAAAGCCGAGGTGTGCCGCGCACCCTTGAGCTAGTTGTCAAAGTAAAATCGGCTGAGTGCCTTAAGCGCTCGCCTTAGTAGTCCGGTGAAGCTGTTAAGACCTTGCTTGGTCAATAGCGTAGTCAGTTCGAAAAAAAAAAAAAATTCGCGGGCAAAACCTAGTATAATAATAATTGTGAACAAATTTTGATGTAATATCGCACTAAAATGTGTTTCGATATTTTATGGTATAAATAAAAATAAAATCGAGTTTTATAATGAGTTGTGTAATACGAATCGCCACATCATCGCGCCGTGGGATGCGTGTTCTAGCCGCAGCGACCACAACGTTACAGATTTGTACTAAACTACTTAGAAAGTAATTAAATTAGATTCAGAGATGGAAATAAGATTTTGGCGGTCGATGATTCTATTTTTTTTTAAAGTTTAACACGCAAAGGAAGTTTTTTATTGTACTGAACATTTTGCTGCAGAAATATGCGAAATACTTATACTTACAAATGCATGTCAAAAATCAATTGCCAAATTGGGCTAATTCTATTTCTGTTGTGTGTATAATTGTCAAGACAAGGCTTCTAAGAAAGAACAACGAGAAAAATCGTACCAAAATGTGACAAATTTTGGTAAAATATCTTCATATAACAAGTGAGTGTGTGAGCGAGACAATAGGGAGATCTACATAAATAATGACAGAGATTGACCTTCAGTTGTCAGGTCCCGATGGAATCAGGAACGAGGTGCTGAGACTCCTTCCTGACCACATCATAGCTCTATTGGTCTGCATCTTCAATGCGGCCATGTCCCAGGGCTATTTTCCAGCCGTCTGGAAAAAAGCCGTAGTGATAGATATTCACAAACCCGGCAAAAAAGCTACGCTTCCCGCTAGCTATCGCCCCATCAGTTTATTAGATACGCTAGGTAAACTTTACGAGCGGCTCCTTCTGAACCGTCTCCAGACTTCGTTTACGGAACTTAAATTAATACCGCCCGAACAGTTCGGTTTTCGCGCTGGACGCTCATGTACAAATCAAGTACACCGCCTCACGGAGTACATTTTTTCTAACTTTAATGCTGATCCGAATCGCGACCCGAATCCGAAAAAGAAAAACCCGAAACGCACGATAGCAGTTTTCTTTGACGTCGCCAAGGCCTTCGATAAGGTCTGGCACGGAGGGCTCGTACATAAATTATGTCAGTCTCGTATACCCGATAGATTAGTTCATATCATTCGCGATTTTCTCACAGATAGGACTTTTCGTTATAGAGTAGACGGCGAACTATCGTCAATACACCCGATACGCTCAGGCGTGCCACAAGGCTCAATACTCGCGCCCTCCCTTTTCAACCTGTTCATCAGTGACCTACCTCGGCTCCCGGGAGTAGAGGTAGGTTGTTATGCTGATGACACAGTTATCTACGCTTCTCATTGGCGGCCGGACAAACTTAGGAAACTCATCGAAGAAACCGTTAGCACACTCGGTGATTGGTTTCTTCGATGGCGTATAGAGGTTAATCCCGATAAGAGTGCCGCGATACTCTTCGATCCCACACAACGCGTAAACAGATTGCAGCCCATCAGGCTATACGACACCGACATACCTTGGACCGACGAGGTCAAGTATCTCGGTGTCACACTAGATAGACACTTAAATTTCGAGTCTCACATAGATAGAGTACGTAATAAAGCCGCTATGGTTTTGGGTCGCCTACACCCGTTGCTTTGCCGTAAGAGTAAGATGTCCCTCAGACACAAGCTCACCTTGTACAAAGTGTGTATTCGCCCGGTCATGACATATAGCTGTCCCGTTTTTGCACATGCACCGCAATCAACTCTAAACAAGTTACAAGTTTTACAAAACCGCGTTCTGCGTAAAGTGACCGGCGCCCCATGGTACGTCCGGAGAGTCGATCTCCATAGGGACCTGGAGATACCTTCTATCTGGGCGTACATAAAATCACTCACTAGTAGTTATTTCGAAAAAGCCGTGAATCATCCCAGCCCGTTAGTGGTATCCGCCGCAACATACGAAACCGTACCTAGCGCCGCGCGTTATAAAAGACGTCCGCGACATATTTTTACCGATCCTCCCGATGAAATAACGGCAGCGAACGATCAGTACCAGCCTGTCTCTCCAAACAGAGCGTGCTCACGCCCACGCCCGCGTAACCTCAGATCACGCCGCCGTGGTCTGGGTGTAAATTTCGCTCCCGCACACCAGACTAGGCCCCCTTCGGCAGCCTCTCAAGCCTAGGTCCGATCCCTCGGCGTGGAGCCCTTGAGTGCGCTGCTCGCGCGATACAGTGACACACCAATACATCACTGCAACAACACTACACACGTCACCTCCACACACGTGCACGCTCACACGCTTACACATAAAGTGGATGGGTTTTTCTTTTTTTTCCCGTATCGAACTGTAATAGTTTAGAATCATTTCCTACACAAAATACACATAAGAGTTGTTGAGATATGTATGCTTGGTACACATACATGTTTCAACAACTCATGTATGTATGAATAGTTTAGCTTTAACTTAGGTTAGCTTTGTTAGGTCGCGAATTGCATGAACAGGCAACAGCCAAGCCGAGGTGTGCCGTGCACCCTTGAGCTGGTTGCCCAAATAAAATCGGCTGAGTGCCTTAAGCGCTCGCCTTAGTAGTCCGGTGAAGCTGTTAAGACCTTGCTAGGTCAATAGCATAGTCAGTTCGAGAAAAAAAAACCTTCAGTTGTCATTATATCTAATTACATGAGTCGATTATATTAGAAACAAGACAGGTCACTTTTCATCAGTTTTCACTTATTGTTCAAAATTGTCGTGTAGCGCAGCGAGAGGAGCTATATAAATAATATAAAAAGGTTAAACCGTATTATATATATATATATATA
>MU158827.1:2563143-2581569 GCA_015888305.1 Antheraea pernyi | reverse complement strand
ATGATACACCGTTTTATATATATATATATATATATATATATATATATAATTGCCGCTTAAGTTTTTATTCTATCTTTGATGGTTTAGCCGCAAAATATTTAAAAAAATGCAAAATTATTAAAAATTCAAATTTGAAAGATCCGGAGAAACTTAAATATTAACGATAGAAATATCACTCAAAGAATTTTTTTGTCGAAAGTGTATCGCTTAATGAGGTCTATCCATTCATTTTAACAAAATAGCATTTCTTCAGAAATTACAGGTGACAATATTGTTAAAAAAAAATTCGCTACTATATTTATATGCGAAAATTTAAAGTTCATTGGAAGACCTCTTAAAATTGAAATTAAGAGCTGTCCTTTGGGCATCATTTTTATTTGGATACATCATATGATACTTTGGGGTGAGAGTAAGAAAAATAAAATCGATTTTTTTGTCACACCCTAATATATCTTTATAAATAAATTTCTTCTGTACGTGTCTATGTCACTGAACTCTTAAGCGGTTGGACCGATTTTAATGACATTTTGTATGTATGTTTCAGTGGATCCGAGAATGGGTTCGATTCACGATTGGACCAGGTAGGTGGCGCTGCGGTTGACTTTTAGGATTTCTTTTATTATCAAGGCAGGACGACGTCCGCCGGGTCCGATAGTATATTATATTTGAAGCGATAATGGCTTCATTGATAGCTTGGCGTTTATGGGCATTTATGGGCGTTTATGGGCATAGGTTCGAACCTTAGCAACTAAGTGGGAACATTCGCTTTCGATTTTGATGAAACCATAGCTTGGTAGAGGGCTTTTTCTGAGTCCATCTGGCTAGCTACCATCTAACATGGTGGGAGGGCTTTTTCTAAGTCCATCTGGCTTGCTTTTACCCTCACGTTGGAAATTTGTCGTCAAGCACCTGATGCTGTACTCCGGCAGTGGCATTTGAGAGCCAGCATCCTAGGTTTACCCCCCCTTTTTTTTTTTTTTCGAACTGACTATGCTATTGACCTGGCAAGGTCTTTACAGCTTCACCGGACTACTAAGGTCGAGCGCTTAGGGCACTCAGCCGATTTTGGTTTTGGGTAACATACACAAGGGTGCACGCACACCTCGGCTTGGGCTGTTTCCTGGAAAAAGACACGTCTGTCCTAGCTAACTATTCTAAGCTATTCATACATATATACATTTGTGAACCATACAATCGAAATTGCATGATTCACAAATGAATACGTGTATATCGGATTGAAACGAACTTAAACTATTCGATTCAGTTCGATGAGGGAAAAAAAAAACAAAACCCTCCCACCATGTGTATATATGTGCACGTGTGTGAGAGAGATGATCTCATATGTCTGTTCAAGTGATGTAGGTGAGTCACTGTATCGCGAAAATAATATCAAGAGGGCTCCGCGCGGGGACGACCTAGGCTCGAGATATTATTGAGAACCGCGAAGTGTGCGGGAGCTAATAGGGATCGATTACAAAAGCGTGGGCGCAACACGCATTTTATAAGATTGAATTTAAATTTACTAACGGTGACGGCACCGAAGTCTAAAAATAGACATAACAAAAATTATTATTATTGTTTGACGGTTATTTTTAGGGGAAGATAGACGTAAATACGCGATTTACTCTATCTTATTTGAGTTATTTATTTTTTAACAGCTGCGCGCGCGAGCCGTTGTAGTGTAGCCGCGATGGCTGGAAATCTATGGATTGCCGTGACGGCACCTAGTAGCGGATTACGAGAGCACTCTTCGTACGCCGAGATCTCCGAGATCTCGTGGAAAATGAGTAGTTGACCTGCGTAGTCAATACTCGATAGGGAAAAGGAGTATGCGGGGTCATCCTGTGAAGGATTAGCCGCCGGAGGTTTGGGAGTGTGCTGGGACGCGGGTTTAGGAGCCCACGGGGCCTGAGGGGCCCGGTAGGGGCGGGGGGGCGCACTAGTCGCGGGTACGGACGCTGCCGGTGCACGAGACGTGCCCGGCAGGTTCGGGAAGGCCTCTCGAGACATGAGAGGCGGAGGTCGAGGACGGGCGGGGGCAGCGGCCGTCTTAGACGGCGACGCCTGCCTGGGGTATCGAGGGCGCTTTGTGCGCGGGGCGCGGGGACATCCGCGATAATTCGCGGTATGGCCCACGCCGCGGCACAGAACACAGCTCGGAGGGTCGGAGGCGTCTTTCGTGCGAGAACACTCCCTAGTGGAGTGGTCGCCGAGGCACTTAACGCACCTGGGTTTCAGGCGACAGTTTCGTGCGGAGTGTCCGTACACCTGGCAGTTGTATCCTAGGTTTAGGTTTGAGGCCACAACGTCATTTAATATCAGATGAGTTTGTGGTCAATACGTTAAAAACTTATAAAGTATTTATTTTTGTTTAGTTAATTACAAAAATCATCTATAAATAAGGAAATTTTTATACAAAAAGTTGTAGAATTATAAAAATTCCGATTTAAGCTGTCCATCTTTAATAGGTACCATATACGTATAAAAACTATTAAACTTATTAACCTCTCGCTGTCGTAATATAACTATTGTATTGCGTTATTTCTTATTTTATTTGTTTTTCTTTTTCAATTTTATCTATAGTTTTTGTATTTGTTTTTGTCTATTTATATTGCCACCCGGTAGTTATGAAAATAAAATATCTCCTTAGGTATGCCTGGAAGAGATCGCTCTAAGCGATAAGGCCGTAAACTGTACACATATTGTAAACTGATGGGTAATTTTGTATATTTTCAACGTGTGTGCAATAAAGAGTTTTATTATTATTATTATTAAAAACTGATAACGACAAAGTTCGCATCCTTTTTGGTTTTGTTTAACACTAATATATTGCTCATCGTGAGATATTATGGTTCGTATCGACAAAGATCTTTCATAACTGGATGATACTAAACACTAAATACCTATATAATATAAAAAGATATTAAGCCGTTTCAAAGTTTCAATCCAGGACCTAAACTTACCGAAACACCTTCGTAAAAAGGTCACGTATCTTCAAAGCGGTGTCAGTTTTGATTAATCATGCAGTTCGAATGCTTTGATTTATGGAGTGACTCCGTCGTTTGACGTGCAGGTTGCCTGATTTTACTGCCGTCAGGTTTGCCACTATCATATTCGATCAAGTCTCTAGCCTTGAGGCTTAATACTTAATCGAGGTACGATTTATTGTTTTTTTGCTCTCGCTAATATGTCCGTATTTAATTGTATTAGTCGCCGGCCAGTGGCTGAAATTGGACAATAATTCATGTGAAGTTTCAACATTATTGAGTTTTTTTTTGCTAAAACTACACGCTTTAGTTATTGTAGACGTAAAGTATAACGGATAGATACGTATAAATAAAAGATTCGATTCGACAAAATTATTTTAAAAAACCTGTTCTCGAATTTTCTTTTTATAGATTAACCTCATTAATAGCTACTACACAAATAATAACTACAAAGTCAAAGGTCTTCCCGAGGCAAGGGTATTGATATAAATATCACGCCATCTCATGATGTATTGGCGATTTCAAACTCCTAGAAACTGAGAGTTCTATGTTAGAATATACAATGCGTATTTAGACTAAACGATATGTGTAACATCTTTCCTCTTGGTTGCTGGATATTTTTTGTGGAAGTGATTTTGGAAAAGGGACGGAGATGTGTTACAGGAAACCGGGGAAGCGCGCGCTATTTGATTTTACCAGAGAGCGCGCGCGGTAGCGAAAATATTCAGTTGTGCACTCATCTACAGTGTTTAGTATAAAATCTGAGGTTATATTTATATGTGTAAACTATATTAATAATTATCTTCACTGTTAAGCGTTTGACAAAGTTTGTCATTCTTGAATAAACGTGAGTGAGTAAGTAATATGGAATTATTGGAATAGATCTAGTGCGGGAGTTCCGATCCAGATACGGCCGGGGACGGTCGTGTTGACGCGCTCGGAGCAATATTCGATATTCGCGAGTATAGTGATACATTGTGTTGCCGTGTAATACGTAGTGTTACTGTGAGTCGCGAGTGCTGTTTTCGATTGTATTTTTATAAAACCGCAGTTTTCAGTGCGCGCCCTATATAGCGAATACAACGTGTCGTTGCGTCGCGGTCATCGAGTGCATCACGTCATGTTCGGCGTATGCAGCTGGCGTATTTCGTCACATATCCAGAGCTTCGTGTCGACGTTTTAATCGAAAATTCAATTATTGGTCGCTCTTTTCAGAGTATTTTACGTACATTTTAAGCGCGCGCCGTGCCCAACGTGTACGGCGCATCGTGATCGACGTAGGTTGCCGGCGTGCCCGACACTCGGTTTTATCATGAACGCAGTGTTTTAACAGTGATGCGCGTTCATACAAATAGACACATACACATTTCCAAAATTGATTGAAATGTATTTTATTACTTATTCCAAGACACCTTTTTTATTTTTTCTCCATGGGGGAATCCCTAACGGATATCCATCTCGCCGGGCAGCAGAGGATGGATACGCCCGAGTCGCACGGACTAAAACCCCATGGTACCTTCTTACACCTTTTGGCCGGAGGAGCAGGGACTGTCTAACCGACACTACATCTGCTCCTCCAACAGGTGTTGTCCCCTCCTAAGGGACCCAAACTGCGGCCTGAGGGGTCATCTTGGACCGCTCAAGGGGAAATGGGTGTTGCTCCCCCTAACGAACTGTGGGAGCATCAGCATAATGCACCTCCACCACATGGACCTGTGCAGTTTATTTTATTATATTCCAAGACACCAACATTTTTTTTACAATAATCTAAAAATTACAGACACGTTACATTTACTTTCTTATTGTATGTATGGAAGACGAAATGACAGTTCATCTGTGGTTCAATGACCTCAACACCACTGAACCTATCGGCATAGAACTATGACCATTCGTCGTATAAGATAGAGTAAATCGCGTATTTACGTCTATCTTCCCCTAAAACGACTGTTCAATAATAATAATTTTTGTTATGTCTATTTTTAGATTTCGGCGCCGTCGCCGCAAAATAAATTTAAATTCGATCTTATTAAATGCGTGTTGCGCCCACGCTTTTGTAGCCGACCCTCGCGCCGCCGCGAGGGAAGGGATCCTCTTTAGCTCCCGCACACATCGCGGTTCTCAGTAATATCTCGAGCCTAGGTCGCCCCCGCGCGGAGCCCTCGAGATATTATTATCGCGATACAGTGACTCACGTACATCACTTGAACAAACATATGAGATCATCTCTCTCACACACGTGCACATACATACACATGGTGGGAGGGTTTTGTTTTTTTTCCCTCAACGAACTGAATCGAATAGTTTTAGTTCGTTTCATTCCGATATACACGTATTCATATGTGAATCATGCAATTTCGATTGTATGGTTCACAAATGTATATATGTATGAATAGCTTAGAATAGTTAGCTAGGTCAGACGCGACTTTTTCCAGGTAACAGCCCAAGCCGAGGTGCGCGTACGCCCTTGTGTATGTTACCTAAAAAACCAAATCGGCTGAGTGCCTTAAGCGCTCGCCTTAGTAGTCAGGTGAAGCTGTGAAGACCCTGCAGGGTCAATAGCGTAGTCAGTTCGAAGGAAAAAAAAACGATCTAGTGCGGATCTTATTCATACTTTTAGATTAATTCCTGTCGCAGAAATATAATATTTTTCATTGTGAATAAAAAAGTTTCGTCGATTTGAGAAATATAATTATTCGATTAAAAATATTTCCAGTAAAACCGATTAATTTTTTTTAGGATGTAAGTTACTATTGCGTATTTACCACAACTGGAATTAAACTTGCGCGAGCAAGCGCGCGCCTTAATATAGAATTACATTCATTTTCATACTTAGAATATATTCAACCAATAATATGACGAACATATTGTTTTGTAGGTGGTAGAGCTATGCTGAAGCTATTAATGATTTCAGCATGAATGGGACGGCTCGCCCGGCGTAGTACCACCCTCTAACAGAAAACTGACGTGAAGTAACAGTGCTTGCATTGTTGCGTTTCGTTCGGTCAGTGAGAGTGCCGGAGGCCCACCTGCCCTCCCCTTCCCGCCTTCCCTTACTCCCCCTCTCCCCCGAGACAGGTTGGCAACGCACTTGCGACTCCCCTGGTGTTGCAAGTGTCTATGGACGGTGGTGATCACTTAACATCAGGTGACCCACCTGTCCATTTGCATCCTATAGTATATATAAAAAAAACCTTTACATATGTTATATATATATTTTTTATATATATATATATATATATCATATATACATATATTTTATAGTAGGATAACATGTAAGATGTAATACATATGCGACTACTGTAAAGGCTTGCTCGTTTTTTTTCAATAAACACATTTTTTATGATCTCTATTTTATTTCATTATTTATTCAACTATTTTGGGTTTATTAAAATATCAAAAAAGAAAACAAAGTTATCTATAAAAAATAAAATATTCATGCCATTCGATAAAGATTTTGTAGCATCCGCTTCATATAAAACGCGTTTCTCAAAGACTTTATATTTTATTTCATTGTACAACATTTTCAATAATAATCGAATCGTCGTCTTTAATTTTCATGGTTATTTGTTTCGCCCCTTGAACGAACAAGCTGCCGTAACTTAACTGTGCTCCAAATAACTGAGATGAGTCATTTATCAATAAACACGATGGCCGCACGATATTTACGAACTATAAAACACTTCATTGTTTGTCTTAAAAACGAAACATAACAATAAACAATCGGTTACTATTCATTCGTAACGATTTGTAATATAGCGCAGATTTTACTCGAGCAAATTACTTGTTGCAAATACACACATGTTACCGCTGAAGTGAAGGAATCGGTTATTTTACAGATTATCTAGGCAACATGCAGGATAACTAGGGTGACCATATTGAGGTGCCTAGAGCGTGGAAATACGTATATTTCACATCAATATCCTATTATTGGTGGTCCGACCGATTGTTGGTGTAGTGACGCGTCGCCACTACGCTATATAGACCGATTGTTGGTGTAGCCATTACGCTATCTATATGATTTGGATTTATTTTTTATTTTGTGAATATACATATTTATTAAATAAATAGTCATCTTTTTCCTGTCGTAAACTATTGTGTTATATATATATCCTGTACAAAATAATTTCGATGTATTTTCCATTGCACTAGTTGGCCAGACTGGGAGGCAGTCGGAGTACCGTGTGGCTAGTGGCCTACCACCGGCCGTGTCGTGGATGTAGCGTACGGTTAACCGTGGAGTTTTTAGTCAGTAGGAGTCGAGACCCATTCTTCCCCGAGCCTTTGGGGCATCCCATGTAGGATTTCGCTCGCACGTAAGAAATAAAAAAGGTTGGATTTGCGATACAAATAAGATTGAGCCGGTATTGGTAAATAAATGCTTTTAATTCTGTCCATAATACGATGTTTATTTGCAGTATATTTGCGATATGCCATTTATTTGCGGCATCAGTTTATTTGCACATTAACGAATTTAAAGTTTTAGTAGTTATGTTGATTACAGCGATGATTACAAGTATGGATTTTTCTTATGGTACTCCCATACCTGCATGTATCGGCACGAAGTTTTGTTTATGACCACACTAAATGCAGACGTGGGCAGACATTATCGTCATGCGTTACGAACTATCAGACCCCGTGACGATAGACGCAGCGCGATAACAGGGCTGGCGGTTTTTAAACACATCAAAGGAGTTTGGCGGACGATAATGTCGACTCATTGGAAAGACACAGGTGTGGCAACGTATAATCTGCGACTTTATCGGAATGATTTTTGACGATAATTTTAGCGCGACAAGTAGTCGAAGCTTCGTTTCGCAAATATGGGAGTAGCATAACGCTTTAAAGTAGTTGAGAATTTGATGCCGGAGCATACGTGGTTGGATTATACCATGTACATATTTACAAAATATTGTTATAGGTAGGTATTAGACAAGCACTTATCACGAATTTTATGTTTTTGTAAGTCTAGTTTAACTCTTAAGTGTTCTGACTGAATTTTATGACATTTTGTACGCCGGATGTATAGTATAGTGTTCGCTAATTTATAAAATTTTGGAAATTAATATTGATAATCGTAAATAATAATATTCGTTTTAAAACAATTTGAATGAAATTATATGTCATTCCCCAATTGATAGTCTACAAGAAGTACATTTAAAAAATTCTCAAATGACTTTAATAACATTTTTTATAACTATCTACAAAAATCATGCCATAAAATTAATTGCCTTAAAGAATATCAAAAATAGTAGTAAATAAAAAAAAAGTGAAAAAGAAATAATCACTACACTTACTGAAAATAAATATACAGTATAAAAATACTCACCGAACTGCAGTCGTAACTAATTTTAAATATAAGGATTGTTTAAATTATAATGTGATTTAATATAATGTAAATGTAGGATCAATATATTTCATATAAAATATTTACTCAAATCTCTAACAGTCCACCGAATTTTAGATAGAATGGTAACCCTACAATCGATAAATATAAATCACACTTGGCATATATAGATCGTTGTTGGTGAGCGACGCCGCGGTGCGTTTGAACGGCCGGTCAGGTGTGCAACGAGCGAAGCGCATTTGTCAATGTTGTTAGCGATTATTCATCTCATTGATACATTAACATAGAACTAATCACGGTAACTAATGGTGCCCCCCGTCGGCACTCCTTAGTTTTGTACTGATGGTCCGTTAGGGCTTACACTGCAAGTTTATTAACTGCGAAGTATTTCCACACTAAAATGTATGTATTTCCTCAGTACTGGTTCGGCAAAGCGATTGCGATGCTTCAAGCTAAGAAGACATTTAAAAGGTCTCGTTGTGTAATTAGTCCTTGTTCTAAGTGTTAAATATCGATATGTATGTATTAGTTTTTACTCGCTTACTAATATATTTTATTTATATTATGTACAGAAAATCGACGTATACTAATTATATCAAAAATGGAATTTTCGGATGGTTACATTGATATTACTTGGTAAACTCTATGAGGTACATAGTAAACGCGTGCGAATGTGCCGGTAGGGTTTATCAGTTTTGAGGCGATGCCGAGATCATGACTTAATTAATAGCGTGTTCGGACACCGTGTCGATGGACGTATATTCGAATTCTTGCAACTGACTCTGAGGTTTCGGTGAAGGAAAACGTGACGAAACCAAAGTATGAGGGTAAGCCTTTTTCTAAGTCCCGCTGGTTACCTACCAAGTTGAGAACCACAACGTTGTTTAACATCAGGTGTGATTGTGGTCACACGCTAAAAGCTGATAAAGTGTTTATTTTTATTTTTAATTACAGAAATCACACACATATACATATATATTATAATGAAATGTTTGTACCAAAAAGTTGTAGAATAATATCAATTTTTAATTAAGCTGCCAATCTTTAGCTTACAATCTACAATAGATATAAAACCTGCAAACGACAAAGTTCGTCGGCAGCGACTCAAGCCTAGGTCCGTTGCCTCGGCGTGGAGCCCTTGAGTGCGCAGCTCACGCGATGTAGTGACACAAAATCTTACATTACGGCGACAACATTACACATATCACCTTTACACACGAGCACGCATACACGCTTACACATGCAAGTGGAAGGGTTTTATTTTTTTCCCTTATCAAACTGAAATAGTTTAGAAAAAATTATCCGACACAAAATACATGTAAGAGTTGTCGAGGTATGTATGCTTGATACACATATATGTTTCAATAATTCATATAAGTATGAATATATAGCTTAGTTTAGCTCAGATAGGTCACGAATTGCATGAGTCAGGCAACAGCCCAAGCCGAGGTGTGCCGTGCACCCTTGAGCGAGTTGTCAAATAAAATCAGCTGAGTGCCTTAAGCGCTCGCCTTAGTAGTCCGGTGAAGTTGTTAAGACCTTGCTAGGTCAATAGCGTAGTCAGTTCGAAAAAAAAGACAAAGTTCGCGTACTTTTTCATTTTGTTTGACACTAATGTATATTGCTCTTTGTGAGATATTATGTCTCATATCGACAAAGATCTTTCATAACTGGATGATCCTAAAAACCTTTCGCACATTCTCAATTTATTGTTGTTGAATTGTATTTAAGAATTAATTAGAATACCATTGAATAGATGTATATATTTATGTATACACTTGCGAAATTATACTTCTTTACCATGAATGGTGGGTGGGGTAAGCACTTTTGTCTTTTACCAATTTATTTAAAAATAATTGGTTATTTGTGACGATAATTCATCGACATAGTATTCAAACTTTATAGTTATTGTGAGAATGTAATAAAGATTAAAAGAGATAAAGCTTTTTTAACTCTGATAAGCCGTAAGGGACCGTCCAGTAATTAGGCGAAGCATTCCTGGGGATCGTGTCAAATCTCATTAAATCTCACGTTGGGGAGAGGGGGTTAATATAATGTAATTTTAAATTAAAAATAATCTTCAAAAACGCCTTACGTAATTAATGGCCCAACTCTAAATCTCTAAGTGCTATTTAATGCGTTTCGATATCATGGAGATATTAATACACCGTAACTATACTAAGCCGAGGCGTTTCTGCTATGATCATGTTTGAATGACTATCTTTTTCGAACTGACTCTATTGGCCTGACGAATGACGGGCCTTCGCTGCTTCACTGGACCACTAAGACGAGCGCTTGGCAACAACCTCAAGGGTGGCAAACTGACCGAACCTTATCTTATTGCCTTGGATGCAACAACGCAAATCTATCCAGGCTACAGTAGCTAATCTATGCTTATAATAATTAGTGAAGCACACATGTGTAATAGTCATCATCATCATCAGCCTGTAAGAGACCCACTGCAGGGCCATAAACCTTTTCCCGAAGGAAGGTATGGGCGTAATCACCACGCCAGCCCACGACGTATTGGTGATTTCAAACTCTGAGAAATACACAGTTCTATATTTTTCCCAACGGTACTACAAGAACATTTCTCAGGTTCAGGTTTCCTCACGATGTTTTCCTTCACCGTCAGCCGATAGTGTTACCAATTTAGAGTGTAATAGTGTGCCTCACAAATTGAAATATGTATTTTGTATCTGTTATCTAGGCGAAACTGAACTAACCAAGTTTATTTGTACGTATGCAAGAATACTCGCCCGATACGAAATACACATACGAGTTATTGAGGTATACGTGCTTAGTACACATATATATTTCACTAACTCATATATGTATGAATATGTAGCTTAGGTTAACTCAGATTCGCGTTTTTGCGTAACCTAGGCAACAGCCCAAACCGATATGTGCCGTGCACTCTTTGGCTAGTTGTTAAAATAAATTCGGCTGTGTGCCTTAAGCACTCTCCTTGGTAGTCCGGTGAAGCTGTTAAGGTCTTGCTAGACCAATAGTGGATTCATTTCGAAAAAAGGCTGCAAGATTGACATTTAAGATGGACAAGTAATTCGAGGACAACTTTCCTTACAGTATTGGTAGACAAAAGTTTACGTGCGCGCGCGCACTCGTCTGGTCCACACGGACAGACGTACAGCAAAAAGTACATCATAAACATAACGTTTATGACGGCAAATAAAGCTCGCCATCTTCCCCGTAGTCGAGTAGTGAATTATTGCTTTATTGCCTCAGAAATATTTCACAAACAGAAAATATTTTATGATTCTCAAGTTAAGAGCGGTCGTATATCATTTTAAGCCATAGATAATAAAATTGGTGAGTCGACGTAAGCGAAACAAAGGTTCAGGAACGACGAGCTTACGTACTGACCTATGGTACTGGCTTCGATATTTGCCCTATACTTTCAGTAGATCTATGTGTTTTCTCTAATTTTTTAACTGAATACTCAATACTTTATTTAACTGGGTTAAGCAATTTTTGGTAGGACTAAAACTTATGGGTTCACACTTTACGTCACCGATAACCTCGACATGCTCATAAGGTATTGTACTTGCGTTAGAGTAGTCACGCGTGATATAGCGGCCTGTGTACAATGTACATGTTTATTTTTATTTTGTTTTGACATTTTATGGCCCATTATATGTTTGATTAATTAATATACTGTATAAAAATGTACATAATTATTGCTAGTAGTGCTAATAAATACCAATTTACAAATTATAAATTTAAACAACCCAAACTATAATTTATTTAAAAAACACAGTTTTTCTATTTTTTTTTTATTTTTACTTCTATCGGCAGTCTTTACTACCTCGTCATTATTTCTGTAAATTTTTCGCTACTTGATCGCTATAAAATCCCTCTTACCCATTTTTAAGTTCTGTCGATTAAATTTTATAATTTACTTTCACCCTTTATAGTAGCTTAAGTGTATGTATCCTAGCTATTACTGTGAACAGTTTTCAATCTGCCAATAAAAACCTCATCAAAATTGGTGCTGCCCTTTCATAGATTGGGACGAACACAAGTTACACTTTAATCTGTTATGTTAAGATTAGGTATTATTATTTATCATATAGCAATAAACCGCATAACATGAAACATTATTTATTTAGATGCCGTCAGCTTTTTTGTGTCCAGATGAGTTATGTTCCTCGTTAAGGCGTGGTATAATTATCTATAGATGTCGTGATGGTGGTTCTAATGGTGGTAGAGCCACGCTGAAACTATTACTGGTTTCACCATGAATGCGTCGGCTCGTCCGGGGTAGTACCACCCTCTCATAGAAAACCGTACGTGAAGTAACAGTGCTTGCTTGTTGCGTTTCGTTCGGTCAGTGAGAGCGCCGGAGGCCCACCTCACCTCCCCTCTCCTCTCCCTCCCCTAACCCTTCCCCTCAAAGGGTGGCAACGCACTTGCAACTCCTCTGGTGTTGTTAGCGTCAATGGACGGTGGTGATCACTTAACATCAGGTGACCCACATGTTCGTTTGCCACCAACGACATAAAAAAAAAGCTAAAATAGTTTAGTGGTAGCACATTTGAACAGCGTTTCCTTCGACGTAGCTTCGAGTCCTTAAAAGGAGCGTGAGATTTCGGTGAAGGAAAATATTTAACGTAACTATGTAATAGTGGTAGGATGTGTAACTTGCTTGGCTGGCTATCACCCACAAGTATTTTCTCGCTGAACACCTGTACACTTGTTACTTGAGAGCGAGTTTTTCTCCATAACGTAATCCTTAAGTTTAATGACCGTATAGGTCATTAAATGTCCTCAAGGTTGTGGATTATCATTTACAAATTGCTATAAAATATGAAAGTGACACCGTCATAAAGGTAATAATCTCGGTTAAAAGCCGATTTAAAATAATTAAGTAAAATAATAACAATAGTTGCTCACAATTACGACGCTTTTTAATTACTTTTTTTTTTAAATGCCTACCCTATTGGCCTAGCAAGGCCTTTATTTATTTAGGTTACCAACAGAGTCAACATCACTACATGTTATTAAAATACATTAAAATGTACAGTTCAACATTTTTGCTAGATATGACCCTATTTACAGGCAACAACATGTATATAAAAATTATAAGAACATAATATAATTTAAATAATTAACAAGTTAAAAATTTCAATATGAAGTAATACAATCAATTATAAATGAACAAATAAAGAATTGAAGAATTATATAATATTAAAATGATAAAAATTACTAAACAGAGATTGATTAAACAACTTCACCGGACTACAAACGACAGTTCTTGACATAAGTAATAAAATAAACGAGAGCAGAAAAAAGGTGAGGACCAAGAGTGCAGAAAAAAAATGTCGTTATGGTAGTAAAACTTCTTCTAATCTTCGCTTAAATAACTATCCTTAAGACAACACCTGTGTCTATGCTGAAGTGTCTGACGACACAGTTAGTAGATTTTTGGGTTGTGTTCATCCATCGGGCCATAGACGCTTAGGCGGTGGACATTGTGGATTACAATTTAAAAATGTCTATAAAATATGATAATTTAGCCACCATTTTTTTATTTGCATTTATTTCTCTATTATAGTTTTCATATTTAATATTATTATTTTGGTTTATTGTATTTAATATTATATTATTATTACTGAGAAAACTCTGAACCCACGAATCCTGAAAAAAAAACCCAATAATGCAGTCCTCGGGAATAGTCTAAAGTTGGCTAGTTTTCTGTTATGTATAAATGGCAATATATCAAGCAAACCATAATCTTGAAGAACTTCCTTTTTAACCGGAACGGTGGTGCTGCTCAAGCAGATACTATAAATAGCCTACCAAAGCTAAAGCCTACAGAAAAGTTGTAAGGCTAAAAGATCCCATCAGACTTCGTAACTATATAATAATGATCATAAATACAGTGGTACAACAAAATAATCCGAAGGAGGTTTGATGACAGGCAGGCGGCCGATCTTAAAAATTAAGCCAAATCATATACCACAACATGACAAACATGTTGTACCGACCCTACTTATGTGGGATAAGTGTAAGAAGAAGAAGAATGTAGCCACCATAAATGCAATAATCTTAATTAAAAATCCGAATTATAATAGTTACGTAAAATAATAAAAATGAGCGGATCAAGCGTTTGCAGATATAATAAAAAACTATCCTTAAGATGAAAATCTGTCGTCAAGGTTCCTAAAGGTGCACATTGTCACTTAACGTCACTGGAAATTGTAGTCAAAACCTATAAACATTAAAAAACAACAAAAACAAACAAACAAAACAAAAAAACACATTAATAAACAACAACAAAGAAATATGAAACGTATAAATGTATTACATAAATTAAGATATGTATATAAAAATCAATCGCTGAAAGTAACCAGAAAACGGCTGCACCTATTTGACCGATCCTTTTGTTTGTTGTGTTTGTAATAAAGGGTACGGTTTGTATAAAAGATAATGTTTGAAAGATCTAAGGAAAAGTGAGTGTGGGTTTATAAAAGAGACAAAGAAGACAGTACAGAGATCTTCAAAAGTGTAGATAAATTCATATTTAATTGTATTGTCGCCATTTTATTCAATTACGTAGTGTTACTGTACAGTAAGTGTAAGTATAAAGGAATTTGCTAATTGTTATATCTGTTGCACTGCGAAGATCTACACAATGCACTGCCTATGATGTGAGAGACTGAAATCCTTGAATTTTAAAATGTATGTTAACATTTTAATAGGTAACACGTTTATTTTTGATATGCTTATTTAAAAACACTCCTTGAGAATTTTTAAGCTTTTACTCACACCATAGTTGCACAACGTTCTTTGTGTTTTTTATCCGCAAAATACGAGCTTATTAGAAAACACTACACTACATAAATACTACATCTTCATTCAATTACAGTGATACACTATAAAAATAATCATGTAGTAAAACTATTTTTACAATCATTCG
This sequence comes from Antheraea pernyi, assembly GCA_015888305.1. Lineage (NCBI taxonomy): Eukaryota > Metazoa > Arthropoda > Insecta > Lepidoptera > Saturniidae > Antheraea > Antheraea pernyi. Next base: position 2,566,298 of record MU158827.1, on the reverse strand, counting down.
CTTTCCAGATATCGGATATTAGGTTCTATGGTCTCAAATGAACCACTTTGTTGCAGATCGACATTTCACCGATTGCGTATTGGGTTATGGGTTGTTTTTGGACTGCACCGTATTTTCTATGAGATATTCTTCAGTTATTTTAACGCTGTAGTATAAAAAATATATCGACGGTTCTAAATTAGAGTTATTTTCTATTTAGTAACTGTATAAGGTTGAATAAAGATAATTTCTTGTCGTTGTTCTTGTTAATATTCTGTTTAATAAAAAAATATTTCCGAATTCATTGTATATACTTTATTTGCAGTATTACCATAAAATTTCTTAATGTTTTTTTCCGCCAAAAAGACATCCACCATTCCTCTCATTGAGTGCGTCTGAAACATAAAATTGTTATAGTAAATGCTCAGAGGTATCGTTAAATGAGTGAAGACTGTAATTGGAAGGCATTAAAATAACCCGTAGTCGTTATAGCCCGATGTTAAATGTTTTAACTTGGACATTAGTCCTTTGTATTTACACACGTGTTACAATGTTGACTATGAGTGTAGTGTTTTGTTTCGAGAGACCTGTGCCGTCGCATTGCAAGCTTCATTGTGATCAACCGCGGCATTTGATTTGATACGTATTAGCATATTTATTTGTTGTTTTAAATGTTATTTATCACACGTTTTGTAGTCCGGTGAAGCTGTTAAGACCTTGCTAGGTCAATAGCGTATTCAGTTCGAGAGAAAATCATCACATTATATTACTATTGCGTTGTACAAAGTAACGTGTATCTAGAAGAATGTTTTATCAAGACTGTTAATTTTATTTAGGGCAGAGACTATGTAGAACGTTTCATAATTGAGTCTGCAAGAAACTCGACCAGCGATATAATTAAGTTTTTCTAATTCTGATTAATCATAATTCAGATCAGCCACAATCATACATGTGTAATTCCAAAATCTGCTTATGAGTATTGTATGAAGTGCATATTATTATTATAAGTGCATATATTATAAGTGCATATTTTAATTTAAACTATGGTTGTCATTATTGTATGTCTAGATAGGTATTTCTGCCATCCTTTTGCTTCTACGAAATTATTATAATTCTATGCAACTAGCGAAGAAGTTAACAAAGCTTCATTCTTGTCTATTTTTATGTCTGTTAAAGTTGATAGCATCACGAACGAAGGCATGATCTTTTTAACTTAGTCTTGAGGTGAAGTCACCTATCAATATTCAGTTAAGAACAATCCAAGAGTCTTCAGGATATACAACCCAATCGACTTATTTTATGACCTCTGTTTAATGCCTGTTATTGGTTATAGTTTTAATTGGAGAAGCAGACAAAGGATCACTTTTTTGTAATACAAAAAGCGAGACAGAACAGTAACTGTACAGCGATATCTGGTACGCGACAACTGAACAAATGAAATAATTATACAAACTTAAAAATATTCCAAAAACATGTGCAAGACGTCGCCGCCGGGCCGCGCGTCGCTGAGCCAATTCGGCTCACCGTAGGATCCTGGTATAGCAAAAAAAAGCGTCTATTCCCAGAAACAAGTACACCGAATATATTTACAACAATGTTTGCACTTTCAAATCCTCGTCACGTGTTCTCGGAAGGACGCGCGAAGGTGACTTGTGATTACGTGAAAAAATCGGTGCATCAATTTGCCATACGAGAACTCATTACGGTTTTGATGAACATTTGCAATGATAAATTGCATTTAGTTCCTTTGGCTTATCATCATTAATAACAGTTGATTATTTTATTTAAGTTTAATGATGATTTTGTTGTATAAAAACTGTAAAAAAATTGCCATCGTTATTTAAATTATAATGATTTTACGTACATGTAAACAATTTGATAAAGTGTTTACGCGTAAATCATATAAAATGGAGGTAGATATTAAGGTGGTTTTTTTAAACGACTATTTAATTTTTTATTGATTCCGAAGCAAAATTTTGTTGGGAATTTATAACGAAAATTGGCCGAAAATTCCTCCACTCCATTTCAAGTAATCTGCGGTCATTTTAAAATTTTGAGTATTGATAAAAATAAGGAGAGGTAAATTGAAATTACAATAAAAAGTAGATAACAATTAATCCATATCATTTTAAAAAATCATTTTCACGCAGATGAAGGCTAGTATAATTTATGCTTAGTGAAATAAAAATATCATTATACCGAAAAATGCGATAGGTATTCACGATACATTAATTCTGTTTGGGTGAGTCGAACTCGTAATTTTTCAGCGTTGGCCCTCGTGCAATCGGAAGTGCACCGGCGACGATGCCTTTTTGTTTCTGCAGCGGTCGTGTCTGTGATGAGTTTCGGAAGTTAGGTCGACAACCGTCGCCATTCGAATATCAACCAATATTTCACTTTTTGACTTATTAATGACGTCACAATTGTATTCATTCTTCCATGATATAAAAACATAATTTTCTACGGTAATGTGTTCCAAAATAAAGGTAATAATTTATAAACTTCAGATCTTAAATACTATTTATTGTATGTTAATTTAAAAGTACGCCGAAATATTTTTTGAGAGATTTTGCCAACGATAATTGTGACAACACTTAAATATTTTCATTAAAATCGGTTTATGAAATACAATGTTAATTAAATGCATTTAAAGGTCTGATTTAGAAAAAGTAAGGAAAAATGGAAAAGATGGCGTTTAGTTAGCGGATTTTTAAAAGACACTAAAATAAATTTATGAATTTTTACATTAGTCATATGATCATAACAGCATAGTTTGTTGAAGAAAAATAGATGGTGCTGTTACATTTTTAACTGACAAAAATAATTCTGAATTTTTTGTATTTGTAATTTTGTACATGGGATGTCTATGTCGTATTATCTCATTTGAAATTATATAAAATTTGTCAATAATACTTTTATATTTTATAACAGAAATGCTTATTATAATAATAAAACCATATATGGTGGTAGGGCTTTTTTTTTTTTTTTTCGAACTGACTACGCTATTTATTGACCAAGCAAGGTCTTAACAGCGTCACCAGACTACTAAGGCGAGCGCTTAAGGCACTCAACCGATTTTATTTTGACTACTAGCTCAAGGGTGCGCGGCACACCTCGGCTTTGGCTGTTGCCTGATACATGCAATACGCGACCTATGTAAGCTTTTTTTTTTTTTA
>MU158827.1:2526244-2560984 GCA_015888305.1 Antheraea pernyi | reverse complement strand
GGGGGGGGGGGGAATTAGTGAATTGATGCACTTGACCACGGAAGCCGTCACGCTCGTGATCGGGCGCATCAGAAGGCTGGGCCTGAGGTGGCCATAATGTTCCATGGGCCTCGGCGAGGGCCACCTCCAGGGGCCCACATCTATATAGAGGGCGTCCGTGTCAGGGTGGGGGCCCAGATGAAGTATCTGGGCCTCACCCTGGACGGACACTGGCGGTTCGAGCCTTACTTTAAGGGGCTTGGACCGCGATTAGTCAAGGCGGCAGCGGCGCTCGGACGACTCCTCCCCAACACGGGGGGGCCGGGTGCCATCTGCCGTCGCCTCTATTTGGGGGTTATCAGGTCCATGGCCGCCTACGGGGCACCGTTATGGGTCGACGCCCTCAGCACCACCAATATCCGCGCGCTGCGAGCTGCGCAGCGTACCGTGGCGTTGAGGGCGACACGAGGATACCGCACGGTGTCCTGAGCAGCGTCCATGGTGCTGGCCGGCTCCCTTCCCTGCTTGCCGCCGTATATGGCGGTTAAGAAACGGTTGGGGGAGCCTCCAGCTCCCAGAGAAATAGAGGAAATGAGAAGATTGACAAGGGAGGAAGTTGTGGAAAGGTGGAGGTGGGACCTGGCGGACGCGCGGTACGGTCGATACACTATCGACGCCGTCCGCCCGGTCCTGCCGGATTGGTATAATAGAGGATGGGCACGGTTGCTTGGGTTGGTACCTGCACCAGATAGCACGCAGGGAGCCGACCGCCGTATGCCATCAGTGCGGCGTTGACCCGGACACCGCGCAGCATACTCTGAGTGTGCTGCGTGGGAGGAGCAGCGTCGCACGTTGGCTGCGGCGGTAGGACAGGATCTCTCGCTGCCGCGCGTGGTTGTGGCTATGCTCGGTAGCGAGGATGTGTGGAATGTTGTGGCCTCCTTCTGCGAGGAGGCCGTTTCGCAGAAGGAGGCTGCGGAGGGGGTCCGTGAGCGGAACCCTCAAAGTGGCCGTCTCCGCCAACGGAGGACGGGCAGGAGGAGGTGTAAGTTTGACCGCCTCCTCCCACTGTAACCGGACCAAGGAAGATGGGTCGGGGGGACCATTTATGAGTCGTTCAGTTCAGTTATACGTTTATACAGTTATATATAAGCAAAGTATTTACATTTATTTAATAAATTATAATAACAACTTCATCGCAATGATCTACTTAATTGTTTCAAAATAAAATACCAAGGTCGTTTTACTGAAATAGGAATTTCGAAATTGGTTACATTAATTAACTTAATAAAATTATGTAAAGTAATAAATTAGATATTAATTGTATTTTTATTACTTTTATAAAGATTTCATTTTTATTTGATTCATTACAGCCATGTATATTATTTTACATTGCGTGAAAGATGATGGAATTCCAAATAACAGTGCGTATTTATTCAGTTTTAATATATTTGAACAAGAAATCTATTAGTACTTATTGTAACAAAGCTTGAAAAGTTTGATTGCTTGAACGCGCTAATCTCAGTCTCAGTCAGAACGTCTGGAGAGTCTGTCGAGTCGCCTCCCTCCAGAGGCTCCAGTTCGCCCCCCTCTGGCGGCGGACAAGAAGAAGGGAGGAGCGGGGGCTCCACCCACGAGGCCGGCACCGGCAACCCAAGCCCCGATAGCCATACCGCTGGGCATGAGCTGGGCGGAACTTCCTGCCCCTACTACCACAATGGAGTGGACCAAAGTGGTGGGCAGGAAAAAGAAGGCGGCCCCTGCTTCGCAGCCCAAGTCCTCAGCCGTGCCACCGAAGCCGCAGGCGAAGCCACCAGGGCCGAAATTGCCGTCCATCCCCCAATCGGCTGCGGTGATCGTGACGCTGCAGGGTACCGCAGCAAACAGGGGGATCGGATACAGGGAGGTCCTGGTGAAGGCGCGCGAAGCCGTGGCCCTGCCGGACATGGGGGTCGAGGATGTTCGGGTCCGGCAGACGGCTACAGGAGCTAGAAAAAATTTCGGCCCTGGTGGCTTCGCCTGCGGCTTCGGTGGCACGGCTGAGGACTTGGGCTGCGAAGCAGGGGCCGCCTTCTTTTTCCTGCCCACCACTTTGGTCCACTCCATTGTGGTAGTAGGGGCAGGAAGTTCCGCCCAGCTCATGCCCAGCGGTTGGGCTATCGGGGCTTGGGTTGCCGGTGCCGGCCTCGTGGGTGGAGCCCCCGCTCCTCCCTTCTTCTTGTCCGCCGCCAGAGGGGGGCGAACTGGAGCCTCTGGAGGGTGGCGACTCGACAGACTCTCCAACGTGCGTTCAGCATGTTGCTGAACGATGTCTGGAGGGAGCGCTCGAGGCGGGATACGGCCCCGGCGAGGACCTCTTCCCACTGCTGTGTGGGAGGCTCCGTCGACGCCATGGCGGGAGCAGGAGGCGGAGGCATTTGCCTTTTGGCGTTGGCCTCCTGCTTCCAGGCCAAAACCTCCGCCTTGAGGTCTTCAACCTGGCGGCGGAGGTTCTTGGTGTCCCTCTGGAGCTTCCTCACCTCCAGTCAAGCTAAACTATTCATACATATATGAGTCGTTGAAACATATATGTGTACCAAGCATATTCCAAGGCCGGCTCCAAGGCCGGCTCCAAGGCTGGCTCCAAGGCGGGGTCAGCGGCGAGCTCGGAGGCAGAGCTCATGGACGTGGAGGATTTCGACGTCTTCACGTTGAAGACGCTGGCGGGGGTCAAGGTGTCTGATATCTTTGACACCGTCAGGAAGTCGGGGAACCTGTCGGGGCCCTGCATCAAGGTGCTAAAGGGGGCAGCAAGGACCCTTAAGGAGGTACGTCCATGAGCTCTGCCTCCGAGCTCGCCGCTGACCCCGCCTTGGAGCCGGCCTTGGAGCCGGCCTTGGAGCCGGCCTTGGATCCGGCTGCCGAGGCAACGACTGAGCCGGTGTCGGAACCCGCCTCCGACTCCGCCGCACTCAGGCTGCCGGCCAAGGCCCGGTCAAATGACCCGTCAGCCTCCCCCATCACCCCGCGAGTACCCACGTTGCGGCTGACCCGCCTCGTTGTCCCCCTGTGAGAGGTACTCAGCTTGGGAGCCGACCGCTCCTCCGCCTCCGTATCGGAGTCCATATGGAGGAGACCATAAGGCCACCAGCAAACCACGAGGCAAAAAAGACCGGGTCCGTTCAACACGCCAAATAGGTCGATAGGCAAGACAACAAATCCAAAAAACAAAGCCGTCAGTAAAAAAAAAACGAAGAAAATCACAAAGTCCAAGAAGCAGGCCAAGTCAGGTACGAAAACTAGTTCGGAATCCGTAAGCAAGCCAAGTCAGAAAAGATAATAATCAATAAAAATAATCCAAAACCACCACAGAGAAATACCGTGATCTACTCGCGATACAGTGACACAGAATCTTACATCACTGCGACAACATTACTCATGTCACCTCCACACACGTGCACGCATACACGCTTACACATGGTGGGAGGGTTTTATTTTTTCCCCTTATCAAACTGAAATAGTTTAGAATATTATCCGATACGAAATATATATAAGGGTTGTTGAGGTATGTATGCTTGGTACACATATATGTTTCAACAACTCATATATGTATGAATAGTTAGCTTAGCGATGTATGATTTTTGTGTCACTGTATCGCTCGAGCAGCGTACTCAAGGGCTCCACGACGAGGGAACGGACCTAGGCTTGAGCTGCTGCCGAGGGGGGCCTAGTCTGGTTGGTGGTAGGGCTTTTCCTAAGTCCTTACTAGTTACCATCCTAAAGTTGAAAATCTGTCGCCAAACTATAATTTAGAAAGAAAACCTAGATTACGCGCTTTTTACACACATTCTCGTACCAAGATTTTGCTATTGCGTACACGAGTCGCTATCTCTGTTTTGCTAATGCTCGATAATGAGCGAGAGGGATACATAAAGTTTTCCCGATGATATTACGGCAGCGAACGATCAGTACCAGCCTGTCTCTTCAAAAAGAGCGTGTTCACGTCCATGCCCGCGTAACCACAGATCACAACTCCGTGGTCTGGGGGTAAATTTCACTCCCGCACACCAGACTATGCCCCCCTCGGCAGCGGCTTAAGCCTAGGTCCGGTCTCTCGGCGTGGTGCCCTTCAGTGCGTTGCTCGCGCGATACAGTGACAGACAATCTTACATCACTGCAACAACATTACACATATCACCTCCACACACGTGCACGTACACATGCTTACTCATGAAAGTGGAAGGGTTTTATTGTTTGCTCTTATCGAACTGAAATTATCCGACACAAAATACATATAAGAGTTATTGAGGTATGTATGCTTGGTACACATATATATTTCAACAACTCATATGAGTATGAATAAGTAGCTTAGCTTACGTCAGCTCAGTTAGGTCGAGAATTGCATAAATCTGGCAACAGCCTAATCCGAGGTGTGCCGTGCATCCTTATAAGTAACTTAGCTTATGTCAGCTCAGTTAGATCGCGAATTGCAAGAATCTGGCAACAATCCATGCCGTGCACCCTTGAGCTAGTTGTCAAAATAATCGGCTGAGTGCCTTAAGTGCTTGTTTTAGTAGTTCGGTGAATAGATAAAGTGATTCAGGAGGAAGGTTTAGTATAATTTGTCATGGTTTTATTTTATTATCAGGGCGGGATAACGTCTGCCGTTTCCGCTAGTTATATATCTAACATCGAGAAAACTTTAGGGTAAATAAATGCAAAGTTTAGATTCCTATAATAATATTTTCATTTTGTTTTGTGTTTTTTTTTATGTCATAGGTGGCAAACGGTCACCTGATGTTAAGTGATCACCACCGTCCATGGACACTAACAACACCAGAGGAGTCGCAAGTGCGTTGCCACCCTTTGGGGGGAAGGGTTAGGGGAGGGAGAGGAGTGAGGAGAGGGGAGGGGTGGTGGGCCTCCGGTGCTCTCACTGACCCATCGAAACGCAACAATGCAAGCACTGTTACTTCACGTCGGTTTTCTATGAGAGGGTGGTACTACCCGAGCGAGCCGGCCCATTCATGCTGAAACCAGTTATAGGTTCAACGTGGCTCTACCACCATTAAACTCCTTGAATATATTACGCGTAAGCCCGAACTTACACCTATATTAAGATAGGCCAAAAAGTTTGATGAGGATTGTACATATTATCTAAAAATGTAAATCTATCATAAATTCATAACAAACTCTTTGAAAATGTAAAAAAGGGAAATTTATGTTCAAATAAAAAAAAAACAAATAGAAATGTATAAATAAAATTTCACACTTCTTATAGACTTTATTAATAACCAGCAATTAGTTTACAAGCATGAAAGTACGGTGATTACTTACCGAGAACATAAGTTGCACGCCACAAAACATCGCCCACTTTAATAGGCATAACAGTACCCATAACTCAATTAAAACAAGGGCCTGTTTTAAATTACCATCTTAATAACACGCACGGATCGACGCCGCTACCTGATTTTTGTAAACGCGATTGTAGAGTGGCTGGAAACGTTACGAGCGTACGTTATCCATAATACATATTATATACATATGTTTACTATAATTTATTTAAGTTTTGGAATAGTTTCTAGACATATATAGATATTTTTATTATTTTCTAGTTTTTAATATTTAACTAGTCTCATCTGATATTATTATACATATATGACGATGTGCCCCTAAATGGTGAGACGCTAAATCTAGAATCTAAATCTAGACTGCCTTTAAAGTACAGTTCCCGTAACATATATATAGGTGGTTACAGATAGATTTTTAACTTAAGTGTGGTGGCTAACCAAGAGCGTGTTAGTAAATCCTTACCACCATGTGACTCAATAAGTACAGTTCTCTAAGATAATGATGCTATTTTTAATATTGTATAAGTTTTATAAAAAATAATGCTGTAGATTATTGCGCGTTGTTATTTATAGTTGAAAATCTACTGGGATAGTGTAAATTGTTTAAATTTACAGATTCAGTTTGATGACAATTTGACGTTACTACTTCATTATTTAACTTATAACCCTAGAAGAAATATAATAAACAATAAAACTTATAATAAATGAGAAATAGTTTATAACTAAATTAGTATATAGTTGAATATATTAAGATATAAAATAACCTTTCCATTTATTTCATGAAATAGATAAGACTTTTTCGAATTGTGTAAGAGCTTGACACTTCGAGAAATTAAAATGTATTATATGACTATGTCGTATGTAACTTACAAACGTACGTACAACTCCTATAAAGCTATATTTTTGTTAATCGTTTTTCACAATATGATAAGATAAGTTATATCAGGATAGGACAACATTTTACACATACCCTTTGTATTATGGCAGCGAAACATTTGATATACATAGATATATGGAGATCCTTATCACCCAGACATAAAATTGGCAGTACGACTAATTATACAAGTCAATCATGTTTGGGAATCAAATATGCGTTCTCTCAGCTGTGTAGTAGTGCTTTACGATAATTGCACCTCAAGACCTGTGAATTTAGTAAATTAAATCAACATTAATTCATAAAGATACTTTTTGAGAAATTTGAATAAGTATATCGCATCTAGTATATGTATTTAAATCCATGGCAAAGAAACCTTTAATAGCTCCAATTATAATACTAGGTGAGTTGGTCAAGAATAAATAATGAAAAATCGTAAGTAATGTGTTATGGAGTTGTCGACGAGTCGGGCAATTAGTCGTGTAATCCATCAACGTGTCACTGTTACTTCCTTACTGATAATGTAATTGTGGGTTTCGACTAGACTATCAATTACTAAGTACATTCATAGAGAAAACATGGATTGAAAATCCGGATACGTACACTTGCCAATTGTTCGTACTTTATGTAGGTATTACAGCGCCGGAGGCCCACCTCCCCTCCCATTCCCTCTCCTCGTCCCTTCCCCCAAACACAGGCTGGCAACGCATTAGCGACTCCCTTGGTGTTGTTAGTGTCTATGGACGGCGGTGATCACTTAACATCAGGCGACCCGCCTGTTCGTTTGCGTCCTATGATATATATATATAAAAAGGTACGTATATTGATGTCATTCAGGCCATGAAGTGATGGTTATTGGTGTATTGCAGCTACTGGACTTGAGAATTAGTGCTTAAACCTTACCGTATGACCATTTTAGGTTACGCCGTCGTTTAATATCATATTAATACTGTGATCACACGTAAAATTCTATAATTTAAAAAATGTCTTAATATATAAATTAGAATGATTAAAGCTTCAATATTTATTTTAAGCTCTCATAAACTAGCACCTCGGGGCTTTGTATAAGTTAACTGTAATATAAAACTTAATAACATTAAATTTTAAATAAAAGATCTCAGACATAATCTACTGTTGTATAAGAGAAAGAACCATTTTTTTTTATTGTTTTACGGCAAAATGACTGCACTGTGCCTGATGGTAAGCACAGTATAATCCAAAAACAATGGCGACCACCGACTGACACACTATCCATCAACGGTCGTCACTGTCATGCCGGCCTGCGAAAAGCTGGATATGCACAGGCTGACCCCGAAACGCGACCCGCAGAAGCGAATCACTATGGCGGGCCTTTTCGCCATATACATGGTGGTTGCGACCCAGTCAGGCTGTAAAACCCTACCACCCCGCAAATTATTGTTTATTATTTTATTATTATTGTTAATATTACGATTTTACTAAATAAATTGTAGATTCGAATGATACGTTTTTTATTTATACCTATATCGGAATGTTTACTAATATTTCTGCATTAGAATCATTTTTTTTCATTTGATCATCATCAATATTGACGCGGCAGGGTTATAGATCTCTTCCCGAAGAAAAACATGGGCATAATCACCACTCCAGCTCAGAGACATCCACAGCTCTATATTTCCCCAAATACTGTGGTACTACAACTACATTTATCAACTTCATGTTTCTAGACGATGTTCCCGACAGCCGATAGTGGTACCAATTTAAATTAGTAAATGTATGCGAATTCACACATGCCGTAGTACGAACCTGCGATCATGAGATTGATATTCCTCCGATCAAATCGCTCGACCATCACAAGTATGGTGCAAACATTTAATGAACACATGAACATATGAATCATAACAGAACGGAGTTGTTTTTGCGTCGTATGATAGAGGTCATAATTTATATGCAAACAATGATACCTAATTATCAATATTCACGCCATCAGTGTGCTGTTGGGGTAGATTGACACGGTGGATTAATTTTATTTAGATCAGTGTGTCTTTTTACTCAATATACTGGATGGAGGATAACATTTTTCGAGTATATAAATTTATTTGACTTGGTTATTTGATTATATGAGATACAAAAAGATCCTTTTTATTTGTGGAAGTGATATCGTAAGTGTATAAAAAACCAGTGTCATAATGTTTATCCCCGATGAACGCCGAAACTACTCAAACGAACTTCATTAATGACATTTATGTATAATATGGGCTAACTTGATACATAGGATAATTTATAATTCGATTAATGGTATTTTTAAAATTATTAATTTAATTATTGTCAATGTTGATTATTGTTATTAATTGTTATTAATTTCATCAGTCTCGAACAGATGGCGTTTTAAATTAGTTTGTTGACAGAAAACTCTACGACCGACTGTTGTAGATATTTTAGAGATTGAACCAATTTTGAATTTCTTTATTTTTAATTCAATAACTTGGAATAACTAAGCCACAAAAATGCGTGGCCACTGGATGTTCTTCTCGCCCACCCCTTGCGGGGCTCGCGAGGGATCAGTGTCAGGCTAATCCCTCTAACTGGGGCTTCACTCTCCTCCCGCTTCAACGAGAGTATCTACTGTGCTGGGGTGTGAGCGTCATTTTCATGACGCTTCCCCGTGATCGTTTCCTGTTCACCTTCTTCTTTCGGTGACGATTGCCGGCGTGATCTGGCCGGTATCTGGCGATCCATTCGAGCTACGCGCTTCTTGAACTCTTCGTAATTGTGGAGGAGATCTGCCCTTCCTTCCTCGGCCCAGCGTTGCCTTTCGGGATCCATTGGGGCAGATGTTGGAGAGGCGTGATCTTTTATGAATTGCTACAGCCCGTATTCGCGCTGGGTTTCGCTCTGGGTCAGCTAGTAGGCTATATATATACTAGCTTATGTTCGAGGCTTCACTCACGCTAAAGTAGATTAGGTTTATCTCTCAAGAACTATACTTTTTCTGTATTTAACAGTTATTTTTATATTTTGCATCTATTAGTTAAGTTACGATAACATCTGGAAATTATAAAAGACCCAGGCCTAATAGTCTATCATGGAAAGCCAGTTAACCAGGCAGATGAGAGTTGTTTTTCTAGCCGGCAAGTAAGTACTGCTTAGTCCTTGCATTAGCTCGAGTATTGATCTAGAAAAACGATGATTCTAGAAGAACGATAAACGATTAAGTTAATGATGAAACTCGATCAACAAATAGGAGACAACTGCTTTTACTTCCAACAGTAATTGGCACGAACTACAGTGCTCGCCTAACTTTCTGAGCACTCGGATATAGAATATAGAACACAAATTTCCGCGTAAACACATATTATATGTAAAATACCGAGATAACTTAAAGATAACATGTGAATTTTAGATCCGTATAATAATATTTTAATTTTGTTTTGTACAAAACTCTTGACTATATTACGCGTAAGTCCGAACTTACCGCTACACCTATTTAGAACGACCAAAAAAATTCGTCGGTACTTTAGAATCTTATTTTGTATGGTTGTATTGGTTTGGTGGTTGTCAATTAGTATTTTATTTTGAGCATTACCATTATAAAATAAAACCTATCTATCCAAGTCGACTATTGGCGTATATAGCAGTATCGAGACGCTAACTTTATAAGCTGTTAAGGCCTTGATAGGCCAATAGCGTAGTCAGTTCGAAAAGAAAGACGCTTTTTGGTTATCATGCACGTCATTGCCAATAAAAAAGAAAAAGCGACGTAGTACCTCGCTTTCGAATCGAGTGATCAAGACCTACGCATATTACAATCAATCAGCAGCTCTATCATCGATATAATTATAGTTTAACCAATTCGCTGAAGCTCAGCAACCAGCCATAACACGGTGCAAGATCTTGAGGTACGTGAATTATATCTTTACTGTTGTTAGCTGGATCTGAACGTTTTTTTAAAATACAAGACGAGGCAAACGAATAGGGTCATCTGTTATTAAGTGGTCACCACCGTCCATAGACACTAGCAACACCAGGGGAGTCGTAAGTATGTTGCCAGTCAATGTTTAGTGGAGGGGGGAGGGGAGGTGGTCCTCCGGCGCTCTCACTGACCGAACAAAACGCAACAATGCAGGCAGTGTTACTTCACGTCGGTTTTTTATGAGACGGTGGTACTACCTCGGACGAACCAACCCATTCATGCTGAAACCAGTAATAGCTTCAGCGTAGCTCTACCACCTACCTAGAACGTGAACTTTAAGACCCATTGCATCTTCGTAGAGTAGTAGAAAGCCACCATATGCTATTTCGGCGGTGCGCATGCTACATATTTCTTTAACAGTTCCTTACTTCTAGATTTTTATAACGCGAATTTTTTCCCTGTCTCTTTGGGAGTCTAATTCCCGAAAACCACCGTAGACAGACGTAATAATTATGATTTGATGTATAAATATTCCAATATAATTGACAATAAATAACAGCGGATGTATACGTGAAAATCGTATTTAATTGAATCGAGACCTAAACGACCTTAATTAATGCTCATTAAAGTTGATATTTAAGGTTTACGTTCGTTAACTAAAAGCTTCGAAGGCCAGAATATCCACTTAATTTAAACGGATACGTTTATACTATTCGATTGTGATGTTCATGTTATTTAATAAATTGTATGACTTTTTATAATATTTATCAACTAGCTAATGCTCGTGACTTCGCTCTCGTTAAAATAGTTTTGTTTTCTAATATTCTCATTCAATGATATTAATCTACATAATAGTCTAATTTGGATTATTATAAATACCTATATTTTAAGTAGTTGTAGGTAACTCTTAAAACAGAAGGGAAAATACTTACTCGATAGAAAATGTCCGTTAATTTGAAAAATTGTTTCATTGTAGGTGTAATTTCTGTAGGTGGTAGAGCCACGCTGAAGCTATTACTGGTTTCAGCATGAATGGGTTGACTCCACCGGGGTAGTACCACCCTCTGATGGAGAACCAACGTGAAGTAACTGTGCCTGCATTGTTGTGTTTCGTTCCGTTAGTGATAGAGCCGGAGGCCCACCTCCCCTCCTCCTCCCTCTCCTCCTTCTCCCCATTCCCCCAAACACAGGCTGGCAACGCATTTGTGACTCCCCTGGTGTTGCTAATGTCTATGGACGATGGTGATTACTTGATATCAGGTGACTCACCTGTTCGTTTACCTCGTATGATATTTAAAAAAATAACCTTCAGATCCAGCTAACAACAGTAAAGATATAATGCATGTACCTCAAGATCTTGTACCATATTATGGCTGGCCGCTAAGCTTCAGCGAATTGGTTAAATTATGACGATATCGATGATGGAGCTGCTGATTAATTGTAATGTGCTTACGTCTCGAACACTTGATTCGAAAGTGAGGTAGTACTACTTCCCTTTTTCTTTTTTTATTGGCAATGACGTACATGACAACCAAAAAACGTTTTTTTTTTCGAACTGACTACGCTATTGGCGTAGCAAGGCATTAACAGCTTATAAAGTTGGCGTCCCGATACTGATAAAAAAAGATTGTATCTGAAAGCTCGTGTCTGAAATTCACAATAATAAATTTCGAAATATCATGTGATAATAATTGTTCTTCCTATTTTTTAGCAAGAAGATTCTAGTATTTTATTACTGCCATTGTCGAGTAGGTAACGTTATTACAAGTTTCTTGCAATTCTTTCACTAAACTAGCAAGATGGTGGCCGTCTTGTTAGAACTTTCCAGGGAGTTTTTGTGGCAAGTCAGTATGGTCTATGGTGTTATTTCCCATCAACCCCACTTGTGCACAATAACCGAACTATATTACGTAAAACTTATCATCAAAATGGCTCCCATCGAAAATCAGCGCTGCTGTACTGCACATTTTGCTGTATGGGTTCGCCAATTGTTGGACATTCCTTTTTCAAATGTTTCAAATTTTTCTATATAATTAAATTATATGGTTGTTCCAATAATAAAGTATTTCTTTCTATCTTTGTTCTTTTTTAAATCACCACCAATATTACAAAATATAGAGTTGAATATCCAAGATCCCGCCAAGAAATCCTTCTTCCTATTTTATAATATAGTTTATTTGTAATAAACGAAGTTCAGTCGGATAGTGTGAACGGACCTACAAAAGACAATTTAGAGGTCAAGACGTGTCTACGGTGATGAAACTGCGAAAAAAGCATTAGAACATATTAAATCTTCCCACTTCGTATGGCGCAACCGACACGCCCTACGCTCGAAGGCACCGATCGTTTTAATTAGAAGTGTTTAATTATTAACTTCTCAACAATATCTTATCGAAACATCTGCGTTTATTAAATATGGAGAAATGTTGATCTAAGAATGGATAGCTGAAAATGTTAGAAGTTTATGGGTAGCAGATAATATGCAAAGAAGGTAGCGTTATGATGCTTCTTTTTCAAAATGCGTATTGGCCTGTAGGGCCTTTACAGCTTCGACCTCAGAAGGTACTCAGTCGAAAGGTAATTTTTTTTATTGTAACACGGCCAAATGACTGCACTATGCCAGATGGTAAGCACAGTCCAATCCAAAAACATCGCGACCACCGAGAGAGAAACTATCCATCGCCGGTCGCTGTTGTCACGCCGTCCTGCGAAAAGCTGGATATGCACAGGCTGATCCCGAAACGCGACCCACAGAAGCGAATCACTATGACGGACTTTTTCGCCATATACATGGTGGTTGCGACCCAGTCAGGCTTTAAAACCCTACCACCCCGCATTCGCCATTGCCTCGTTCGTTATTCAGCAGGGTGCACCACGTGCAGGTGAGGTTGGCTTGGGTGTCTCAAGTCTTATGATGTTATTTGACACCCCTTACACCCCAAAACATTATTGTTGTAATTGGCAAAATAGAATAACAGATGATTGTTATATAAGCGAATATTAAAATTTTGGATGTAAATAAGGAAATTGATTCGGATGGCAGTCTAAAATATCATCTTTGCTGCGTTAGACACCATTTTCGATGCGAAAAAATTAAAATTGCTAGTTCCACGTATAGTCATATCTTTTTGGTCGCTCTGATTATAGTTCTAAGTTCGGGCTTACGCGTAATATGGTCAAAATTTTAATAGAACATAAAAGTGAAATATTATTATCGGAATATAAAATTTGCATTTATTTATCCGTTGTTGTTTCGATGTTATAGTGTAATATTAATACATATCATTTTTACATTTACAATAATTTGTAACTTGTGTTCTACGCAAATATTCAGAGCGGTCAAAAACTTTGGCAAGGACTGTAGTTCATGCCAATGACTGTTTGAATTGAAGGCAGTTCTTTCTTATTCGTTGACTAACTTGTCCAGTATGGGACTTTATGTCTTGTGGAATACGTAAATCACTGTATCTAATGAAGAAATGGCAATTTCCCCAAATGTTATCGTTTCGCCGCGTGCAGGTAACGTTCAACACGTATCGATACCATCGCTATGACTGGCTGGAAATTATTCCGAATCGTAATTACGGCGATTATTCACGGCCGGCCGGGGGCGGCGGCCATTTTTCAACAGTCACCGTTCTTAATTATGAGCCGCGCTGGACGGCTGTCGAAGCTTTGAGTCGCGCCGTCACCTCGGGCCGACTACGCTGCGCTATCGTGTGCGGAGCTTCAAATATGTCCGTTATTCTGAATATCGTTCGACATTATGTCGTCAGTTACATACAGTTAATAATACATTTTGCCTGTTTTGTGTATTATAGAAATCTGATGAACAAATATCGTTCGATATTATGTCGTATTGATACGTTCGTTTCGATTCGTTTTATATTATATAAATGTGATGAACGAACTAAATAATTGAAATCCCTAATTTAATAGCCTCTTTAAAACTGTTTCAGAATTATATCTTTGTACTTTTTTAATACATTTCCCAAATCGAGCAGAGATACGTGCCTGAGCCATTTTTATACATATTTGTTTCGAAACATTAAGACATTTTTTTAAAACTTTTCTTTCAGAAATATTTTTTTTCGTTTTTGGAGATAAATAATTATTAATACACACACTAAATTAATTATCTTATACGTGCGGTAAATAAAATTGTTATCTAAATGTCGAAAATAAAGTTTTAAGGTTATTATAAAATTATCCACAAGTTTGAGCTCTTAAGGAATTCTGTCAAATTAAGAAGGACACGTAAAGTCGATAACAGTACTAATAGCCCCTCACGGACGTTACACCACGCGAGAACGCGTCTAGTGTTTATTTATCGTTTTGGAAGGCTTAGAGAAGACAGATGGAATGTTATGTTTTTTACCACAAGATGAGGTGTAAAGTACAACCTTTGGTTTTATTTTTTAATATATTATGTAAACATGTTTTATGGGAAGTTTGTTTCATGACATGTCGCTACTTAGATAAAGTACTTAAAATTATTTATTACGATTCAAGGTCATATGAAATCTAGCTTTATATAAATCGGCAGTGGGAGAACAGTTAAAAAGATCTCCCTCCTCTGTTTGTCAGCTGATTTTCATCATTCTTTCTTTGTTTACTAGCTATTGACGAGCTTTAGTGTTATCAACAGAAAAACTGAAAAAAGTGCTTTAAAGTAAAACTTTTTTCCGTATTGTCAATTTTTTTTGTCCATCTATCGCATGTCGCTTTACAGGCGGCGCGCGGCCTCGGATTAGGGGTAATGTGAAAGGCGCTCTGCAGAACAATCAAGCCCAATATGTGTATCATTTGAATAATTGTATTTATTATGTACTCCGTACGTGTACGTATACGTAGATTGAAATTAAAATTTATAGTTAGATATCTTGTATTAAAAAAACGATAAAGGGCCGCGGTTATGTGTGTAATACTAAAAAACAACTGTATAGATACCGTTCCTTTTTTTTGACTTCCTAAGCACTTGGTCCTTATTTAAAATCAAATTAACACAATAGCTTCTTTTAATGCATAGTCATTAAAGTTTTAAGAAACTACGTTTTTTGTAAGCACTACGATTTTAGCGATGTTTGTTTTCTTGGAGCGCCGGATAATCCACCCTCCCCCTCCCCCAAACACAGTGTGGCAACGCACTTGCGACTCTTCTGGTGTTGCAAGTGTCTATGGACGGTGGTGATCACTTAACATCAACACCCACGTTTTCGTTTGCCTCCTATGATATTAAAAAAATACAATTAAAATCATAAACCACATTACGCCCCCTTAAGCAACTGCAACATTCTCCCTGTATTTTAATAACTGCTTATTTTATTTCTATTGTAATTGTCATTTCTTTATTATCCTGTATTATTAAACTCTATTTTACTTTAGCGATATGTACAAAAATATAACAAACAAACTCAATGCCACGTTTATAATATTAAGTATGGATTGCTGTTTTTTACGGTTACCTTCTAAAAAACTTTATATATTATATTACCATCTAATATATTATTATTTTTTATAAGAGAATTTAAAAATCATGTATAATTGTATGTTTCTTGTTACAAATGTATTACGCGTTATGTGTTGGTGTACTTAATGAAATAAATTAAAAGTCAGTAGAGGAAATATAAGTGGAATCCTTTCAAAAGTATGGCATAATTATGAATGACATCATCTTTATAATCACTAACTTCATTGGCCATGACCTATTGAGTATTTACCAGTATTTACAAACTATTCTACATTCTAAAAAATATTTCAGTGATAGAAAGCTACTTTCAGGCCTTTGGGATAAACCCAGAGCGCTGTACGGTTTCTGACACGGTGCGTCGAATCGGTGAGTGAGTGAAACCACGGGACACAGCTAGTATACGTTAATTCAAAACAAGTATAAATGTACAGTATAAAAGCGACCGTACGACTCGGTATACGTAAGAATGAGAATTTAAGTACAAGTAATCTACGCTCGAAGTAGGTGGGAAATAAATTAGGTGCTAAATTTATTTTACACGAGAGAAAAAAAAACGGTAAATTCTTATTAAAAAAGTGGGATAAGAGCATGATTAAAAGTGCTGCAGTGCGAGCTCGTGAAACGACTTCTAGATAATAATTGAAATCGCTGTCTGGTCACGACTACAACGGGTACAGTCGTTGAGAAAACTTTAATCACACTTTTGTCTTCAGTGACGACTGAAGGCAGACGTTAATTTCTTTTTCATTACTTTCAGTACGCGTTCATAATAATAAGTCTTTGATAATGCAATTTTAGAATGTTATAATTTATATACACATATCGACGGTGGTAATTTGATTTTATGCAAAATGTAAGGAATGTCATCTATTTTATTATATATAGGTTTTTGAATTTGAGCATGTTCTCATATGATGTTAAATGATAGTGTTGTCTAAGATGATAAACACGCCAAACCTAGAGTGGATTTGCTCTCAAGTACATCTATCAGAACACGCAAACAGGTGATTAGCGACAGATTTTCAACTTGGAGGGTGGTAGCTAGCCAGGCGGGTTTAGAATAAGCCCTAACACGACGCATCTATCTGGAATGATTTTAAAAAAATAGTAGGAGTTTTATTTAATTACCATAAGGCTGTTTAACTTACCCATATACTACCATTTCAAAATAAATTATTACCAGAATATCAAAAATAAAATTGGTATGTAAGGGGTGTCGAATAACATCTAAGACTTGAGACACCCAAGCCAACCTCACCTGCACGTGGTGCACCCTGCTGAATAACGAACGAGGCAATGGCGAAAGCGGGGTGGTAGGGTTTTACAGGCTGACTGGGTTGCAATCACCATGTATATGGCGTAAAATCCGGTCATAGTGATTCGCTTCTGCGGGTCGCGTTTGGGGATCAGCCTCTGCATATCCACCTATTCGCAGGCCGGCATGACAGCGGCGACCGGCGATGGATAATGTGTCACTCGTTGGTGCCCATTGTTTTTGAATTGTACTGTGCTTACCATCAGGCACAGTGCAGTCATTTTGCCGTGCTACAATAAAAGAAAACATAGTTATTTTTACGCTGCTTTAAGAAAATTTGTAACTTTAATTGTAAAATGAATTACAGAGTTTTACATGATAGCGTTAAAGTAGGTAAGGCACTGCTAATAGCTAAACGGTTTAATAGATTTTTAATAATTTTAGGTGTGACGTAGGTTAAGTAATATATTTAAGTATGGCGTATTTTTTGTTAATAAAAAATTCAGACGGGATAAAAATCAGTATTGTACATAGCACTTTCAATCTAACAATTCGTTCATAAGTATTATATGGGTCACAAAAAATGGTTCAAGAACTTTTACGGTCTGGTTTTTATTGATCCTTCGTCGTAATTCTACTTGCTTATTTTTTTATAAACTTTGGTATGATTGTATTGAGAAATGTATTCGAAGAATTATTAATTTGAATATCATTATCACTTTGTTAGGTTACATTGGTACTGATTGTTAACATTTCACGCCTCTATATTCAGAACTAAATTCAGTAAAATTTTGCATAGGTACTTGTAGTAAATTTCATGGTAAATATAAATTATTTTATTACTTATTCATGAGAAAAACATAAAGAACAAGTGAAGGGAAATAATTACTTTTTAATATTCATTAATTAAGTAAAACAGTTCTGCAAGTGAATGTACATTGCTGGATTCGGGCGTGCTGACGCCGGCGCGTCTAATCGCCGTTTATTGGAGAAAACCGATTACGGGCTGCGCCACGGCCGAAACTGTTTCAACATGTCACCACATCGAGATACTTCCGAATATTCAGAGTTCCGAACGTGTCCGAAGCATATTACTGGCGTCAAACGAATAATGATTCTTCATAAAAAATATTTTATTCAAGTTACCGATGAACGTATTGATTGACAATGAAAATTGATTATTCTTAACTGGTCTAATGAAGAATAAGGAAACATGAACGCTTAAGGAATTTCGTAAAGGCAATTTCATAACAAATTTCTGAGCCTTCGTTGTTGCTATTACTGTTTGTTGTATAAGTGCTATCTCAAAATGGATATTGTGTAAATGTTTTCCGTGTTCAAACGTTTATATACTAAATAGCGGTCCCGGCTAACGTTGCCTCGCTCTGATAACAAAAAAAAACCTTGACAGATTATATACCTAAACCTTCCTTACGTATCACTTTACTAATAAAACCGAATGAAAATCCGTTCAGTAGTTTTCGTGTTTATCGTGTTATCACCCACCTCCAGTGCCGCTGCATCACCTTCAAGAGACTATTTTGCGGAATTATGTATAAATAGTAATCGCTTTGACTTATATAGATGGACCTTTAAAAGGCAAGATGTCTGTGACATCTAGGCATTCTTATATTGTACGAAGCTCTGGCCAAATAAATAGTGACTGTATCTACGAAGTGTTTATTGCCATTCCTGACTGCATCGACGTTGCAGAGGACTTTTTGTTTTATAAGATTTAGTGATTTTCACCGGTCGGTTGAACGTTTTAGAAGTTACTGTGCGATTACTCCACCTAGTGCCGAGTTATAGTCAAACGGTTTTATAATTTATTATTTATATTATTTATATTTAAAGCTTCAAGTTTTCTCACGATGTTTTTCTTTGCCATCAGTCGATAGTGTTACCATTTTAAATTGGTAAATGTACGCAAATTCCAAAAAACTCCTTAGTACGTGCCAAGGTTCGAACGTGCGGACATCGAAATGTTGAAATGACATTCCACCGGTCAAACCACTCGACCATTATTGACAACACAGAGAACAATAAGGTTGCGTATTATTAAACACAAGTTCATTTACAAACTAATAACGAAAAATGATTGCATCGAATGATGGAACCTTTCAATTTGATTTGAAATCAATTTATAAATGAGTTTTAGGTATTTACCAAGTGAATTCGATGTTATTATTAGAGGCCAGTTGGGACGTCATCGGGCCTCGTACCTGGCGCAAGTCAGGTCGGCCGACTTGCGAGTCACGGAGGGAGCTTTTTGGTTAAAACTACAAAAAAGCAAATTATATTGATGGAATCGAGCCGGTTTGATTGATGATGAACGGGCACTTTTTAATTTATTTCGAGGATTAGACCGCGTCGATTCTGAGGTCACATCGCAACGTTATTTGAAAGGTGTGAATGTTGACAGACGATAATTTGTCATGGTTCCTTATAAACCGACTGATATTTGGATGCCGATTTGTTATTAAGGTTACGGGTGCTACAAAGCTAATTAATAATTGCACCTAATTATCACCAAATGAAATTTAAGGTGCAAGGTCATGATGTATGAAGATGCGAATGTTAAGATGGATGCGGGTGGGATATAACGAGAATGGATGAAATTAGGGAAGTATGAAAACAACACCAGTGACATTGCCTCACTGAGCGTATCCTACTGTCTGTATTATGGGGAGTGTTCTGAAAAGCAATCTTGTTTAATCCCCTACTTTCCTTTTTATAACCAAAACACGCGTGATGGGTTCGGAGCTACAGTTTTACAGTATATTCTATCTGGGCATGAACTAAAAAGTTCGCAATGTCTTGCCTTTGCCGTACCTAGAGCTATGGTACAATCTCCCAGCAAGAATGTTCCCTTCTTTCTATAATATGAGGTCATTCAAGCGTAACCTGAAAATACATTTACGCAGGCCGGCATGACAGCGGCGACCAATGAAGGATAGCTATCTCTTGGTATTCGCCGTTGTTTTTGGATTGTATAGTGATTCTACCATACAATAGGCCTCACTTTGGCGTACTATAAAAAATAGTTGAGGAGTAATTATTTAACGTGGTATAGACAAGTTTTGAGAAAAGGTAAAAGTTATTTTTTTATGCCAAAGGGCAGCAAACAAGCAGACGGCTCTTCTTATGTTAAATGATTACCGTCATCTAAGGACAACTGCAACACGAGGGGCGTTACTGTTGTGTCGCCAGCCTTAAAGGGCTCCATGTCATAATTTTGGGGGAGAACTATACCAGGTAACCCATTCCACAAATGCTAGCGTGCGCATAATGAAGATTCTAGAGAACTTTCATATAACTAATGAGGTGTTAAGTATGAAGATGGATAGATATAAGAGTAGAGAAATACCGGAGAAAATATAAATGGATTGTGGGAAGAATGTCTGTATAAAAGGTGTGATCATAGAGTTGACAACTGTTAGAAGTGACTTGAAGAGAAAAACATATTTGCATTGTGTCGATAAAATTCGGTCGGATAAGGGTATAAAGATCACGATGAGAGTGTAATCGCTAATTTTTTGTTTCGTAATTCTATCTAAACCACAATAAGATTTGAAAGCATTAATTAATCATAGAATACGTCGTTTCAAAGTATTTCTGATTGAGTTATAACCTAAACAATTCTCTCGGAAGTTAAAACCAGTGATCTGTAAATAATAAAAAGACAGATTCACTAATTAAAACGAGTTTCATTATTACGTGAATCTATTAAACGGAATCCTATTAAGCGATTAGAAAAAAAACAATAAAAACAACAGCCATACCGAGTCTCAGGTCCCGCGGTTTTTTCTCGACGTATTTTAGCTTCATGTCTATTAATATTAATTGAGGTTTGAAATTTTGCCCGTACCGTACGTGGAACAATGACTCTGCAGTGTTGGCGATGAATGTTTGAATGTGTTTCAATTTCTTGAAAAAAAAAATGTAGCTATGTTATTATACTCTCACCGTCACAAACTAACCTGCAAGATTTTGTTATTTGGTAAAGATTTGCTACTGTTAACTTCATTCTTGTAGAATGTGGTTTTAATTTTCTTATTGGAGCTTCGTGTTTTATCAGAATTACCGGTGGCGGTGTTCTGTTTTTTTTTCGCTATTTCTAAGTATCTATAACCCTTTTATTGATTTTAAGTGATCGAATTATTATTTAGCTTCTACGGTAAAAGAATACTCTGAAAAGCCTTTTAGTAGAAGTGTTATCAGTTGGTTCACCGTTTCGGAAACAAGTTCGCACAGACAACATACATCTGAATTACATTTAAACCTAGAGATTATTTTCAACTAAAATAATTTTAAAATTAATAGGTTTATTTCAAATATTTAGTGAAATTAAACATTCTGAACATGAGAAACATGTTGTACCGACCCTACTTATGTGGGATAAGGGTAAGAAGAAGAAGAAGTGAAATTAAACATTCTAATATATTTATTTGCAGAAATACGTCTTAGAGTAATTACGTATTGTTTTTAATTTTAAAATATATCTATTTATTATCTAATATAATCGCGTTATTGTTCAAGGTGTAAGCAGACGTGCTGAGGTATTAATGTATAGTTATTTTTTTAAATCTCTATAGCTTCATTCTGTATCTAAATTGACTTCGATAATTGAACGAACTTGAAAATAACTGTTAACATTATAATGAATCCTTCATCAAATAAATTATTGCGTTGTAGTATTCGGTTTAATTCCGATGGAGTTAGTATCTGAGCATTATACAAATAAACCAAATTTTCATCACAATTAATTGTGTTTAGGTCTTATAAGGAATATTTTGGTATGTAAAATAATTTTTTTTACAGTTTATTTATTTATTCTAGCTCAATAATAGAAAACAAATTGCACATATATATCTTCTATATCTATACATAACAATAAGAATATAAATCTAAGTCGTCTGTACTTTTTCGGTTTCCGTGAAAAAAATGTTACAAATTGTTGACATTTTTAGAAATGTCTGTCTGTCTGTCTATCAGTCTGTCTGTCTGTCTGTATGAACACGCATCACTGCTAAAGTACTGGGTTCACGATAAAACCACACCAAGAATATACTCGAGAATAACTTAGTCCTTGTTTCATTAAAATCGCTTCACTCTATCAAAAGTTATCGTAATTTTAATGACGACGCGACTTAAGTACGAGAGAAAATTAGATAACTAAATGATCTTAATACATTCACTTGATTTTATTAGTCACTGTATTTTTACATTAGGTTCCACGCGGACGGAGTCGCAGGCACAGCTATTAGTAATAATAACTTACATAATTCAATTTGTATTCCTTCTAATGTTGGGCAAAACATTTTACAAAATTAGAGGAATAATTTAAAAAGAAAACAAATTAATTATGAATGTTACTAAATACAAAAACAATTGAGTACTGTGACCAGTGAAATCCTTGCTTGTATTTCCGTATACTAATAGGTCTTTACCTATGAAATTACCGTTCTGCAGTTCCAGTAGGCCATTTCAAATCAAAATAATTTTTGTTTGGCTAAGAATTCTATACTATGAATAATGCCTTTGAAGAATTTGTTACCTCTCGGTCAGCTGATTTCTTTAAGGTCACCAATAAACTGCCACTGCGTTGGCAAAGATGCATTGATTGCATGGGCGATTACTTCGATTAATACAAATAAAAAATACATGACAAAAATTAGTTTAAATTTTTTCATACAAAACGGCAATTTCATAGATAAAGACCTAATATATCCGAATCCTTTGTGTTATTATTGTATGCTCTGCACATTCTGTATAACGGATTATAATAAGAGACATTATTAGAGCAATGTGGAACTTGGAAGATACTTTGATTTCGGTTGATTCATAAGAGATTATTGATAGTTGTTGCCTTAACAAAGCATTATATACGTATGTTATATACATTTTCTTATCAGAAATTGCATTTTTAAAGTAATCCTAACTTATAAATGCGAATGTGAGTCATCATATTTTGCATACATGTTGTCAAGTGGACAGAATACAGTAGAACAGAAACATGTATTACTAATGTAAAAATACAAACAATTTTATAAGCACAAGGCACCATGTGCTAATTAAAAGAAAATATTTCTATTAATTAGTTGGAATTTTTATAGCGAATTGTATCAAATTGCGATCACTCCTCTCTTCCTTTATATTGCCAATTTCAATTAATCTTTGTGCGAAACAAACAAGTTTGAAAAAAATAAATTGGTGGAAATTTGAGAACTGGTTTTATGTACTGTTTAAAAATGAAATAAATTTTAAGGGTCGCTTGTACCAAACGACTTAATTGTGTTTAACTTATATTTGAACACAATTTTTTATTTAAGTCAAACAAGCGTCTTGTACCGGCTATTTTAAGGCGCTATATATGTTTAGTGATCTTTCAAAGTTAAATGCTCTATGGAAACTGTTTAGTGGAGCTATACGCGTTTAGTGAACTATCGTGGAGTGTTATTTTATTATTCTGTAGTACGTGTTTTCGACTACTTCCGATAAAAATGTTTTTTTTTATCTACTCTCCAATGATGATGAAGAATTTACATACACAAACAATTTACATAGGCAAGTATTGGAAAGAAGTAATTTATTGGAAAGCCTTCCAGACGTTAAATTTATAAGGAGATTCCGTCGAGCAATCTATACTAAACTTAACATAACACTATAAACGTTAACACAATATTAATTTCAGCAAGTATGTAAAATAATATATTCGTCGTTTACCAATATGCGCGGGCGAAAAGTGCAAAATGTCAAAGTATAACTCGGTAAAATAAGGAACGTTTACGCCAACATTTTTGATATTGTTTACAAGTTTTATTCAAATTGTGGTATGATTAATAACTTAAGCGAGAAACGAAACGTCATTGACTACATTGCCGACATGTTAAAATCATTTACCAAAATCGAAAATTTAAAGAATTGGTACAAGACAGTGCTAGGCACATTTAAATTTAAAATGTTTAGTTAAACGATTTTTAAATATTTTTAAATGGCTTTTGGTATAAGTCGCCCTAAGAATAACAAATTTATTTTTAACTTCAACTTCCAAAAAGGTGGAGAATCTCAAGTCACTTACGCTTTTTAAGTCTGATTTATAACCTATTTGAAAAACATTTTTTTTATTTGAAAGTGATTTCGTAAATACTCCAGGGAACTCATCAAAATTTAATGGAAAATGTAATATAATGTAATGTAATATGTTTACAGTAATTGAGATACTGGTAGGTTTATGACAGTCCACGAATATGTAGATATCTACGGTCAAGGACGCTCTGGTGCATTTTACGTAGATATTAGATTTTCTTAATATTTTCTTGTTATCTGTAATCAATTGTTTTGTTATAAATTGACATAATAGTGAAATCGACTTGTAACCTTGAATAACTTTCGAAGCAATAATGCCAATCAAAAACTCATAATGGTTCTTTTTTATCAGAATCCGTAAATTATGCATTCCTATGCACGGATACGTTTCTAAAGTTAACTAAAACAAACCTATGATAACTGTATACGTAATAGAATTTTTAAATTAAAATTAATACCTTTTTGTAATATTAAGAGAAGAGTTTATTACTAAATGGATATCAGAGTGTAGGGACACAATGTAATTTATGGTGGTAGAGCCACGCTGAAACTATTACTGGTTTCAGCATGAATGGGTCGGCTCATCCAGGGTAGTACCACCCTCTCATAGAAAACAGACGTGAAGTAACAGTGCTTGCATTGTTGCGTTTCGTTCGGTCAGTGAGAGCGCCGGAGGCCCACCTCCCCTCCGCTCTCCTATCGCCTCTCCCTCTACCTCCCCTAACCCTTCCCCCCAAAGAATGGCAACGCACTTGCAACTCCTCTAGTGTTGTTAGTGTACATGGACGGTGGTGATCACTTAACAGCAGGTGACCTATCTGTTCGTTTGCCATTCATGCCATAAAAAAAAATGTCAGGCAGAGTACATGGTAAGAAAATAATTATATGAGAGCGCGACGTATGAACGGCGAGCTAGTTACTGCGTGCTGGCCCACACGAATGGTCGTAGACTCGGGGAACATTGAAATTAAAACTACGCAAGCTAACAATTGCTCTTTTTAATCCAATAACGCAATTCTTTTTTCTAAGTCTAGCTACTATCTCAAGTCGAAAATCTATCGCTAAGCAGTTGTAGTTAGGTTGCACTAGAGAGTCGATTCTCCTTTAGATTTAGCATATTACTATTATAGGTTAGATCGTCATTTGAGATTTAAGTATGAGTGAGAATATCATCATCAGCATGTAAGAGACCTGTAAGAGCTTCGGCTCACTACTAGAATATTCGAGACCGACACGGACAGCGTAATGATAAAACTCGAAGTGCGTAAAATAGACTGTTTATTAAAATGATCATAATAGGTATATATAGAGACACGAGACATTACATTTATTTGTTCAATTGTTTGAACGACATTCTATTTATAATATTTACAAAAATTTCAGCCAGCCTGCCAAAGAGGATGACATTCTCGGTAGCTACAGACCCATTGCAGGGCCATAGGCCTCTTCCCGAAGGAAGGTATGGACATAATCACCATGCCAGTCCACGGCGTATCGACGAATTCAAGCTCTGTGGAATCCGCAGTTCTATTTTTATATCACATACACTATTGCGAGAACATTTGTCAGATTCAGGTTTCTTCACGATTTCCTTCGTCTGCCGATAGTGTTAGCAATTTAAGTTAGTAAATGTACGCGAATTAAGAAAAAATTCTTGGTACATGCCGGGGTTCGCACTTGCCGACATCGAATTGATATATCACTAAGTCACCATATATAGTATCCATTAGTATAGTATCCTAAATGAACTAAGGTACCATATTCATTGTTAAAATAACTGGAAGCTTCGATGCGATTGTTTTACGTACATAAAATGCAAACTTTTGGTAGATGTATGCTGTGTATGTGACCGTTGGAGAAACGTGGACGCAGCCGTTGGAAAGTAGGTAAGGTTGTCGCCTCCAGTCGCACCATACTGTAGACATTGGCGAAGCAGTTGACAAATATGTCGTATTTAGCTCGCACCTGCGCAAATTGACGTCATATAGAGGACGAGAGCTGTTTCATATGGGACGTATAAATGCGATTTATCTAGATTTTAAAATTCATATTAATTGAAATTATTATTGTTTTTTTTTTTATTTTATTTTCACTATTTAAAATTTTTATTTATATGTAATTTTAAAATATGTTTATGATTAATAGGATTAATTATAGCGATCTAGGTATTATCGACTGTAGTTATTAAATGAAGACCAAGCCCGTTCTAAATACGATTATTTTTGGACACCTTAAAAATATATTTATAATTCCCAATCCGTTGTACACACGACGTACAAATTCAATGGTTTTCCAAACATAATATCTAATGAAATTTGCTGTAACTCAAAATATTATTGATTATGTATTTGTACCCGTGACTTTGTACATGTTTATTACACAATTTTTTTTCCCCATAATTTTATGATTACTAAAAGTTTTCTTATGGAATAAAATATACATTGAGATTAATAGAATTCTATAATTTTTTAAATATTAATGTTATTTTGATAGTTTTTATACCAATAATAATAATGTGTATATATAATAGTATATAATAGGTCTTTGTACCTATAGATAAGCTTCGTCTGTAAAATGTCATAAAATTAGTCAAGCTGTTTTTGATCACAGATATATATAAACAAACGAAAATGTTCTGCAAAAAAATATATTCGTAATTAGAACTCAGTCTTCAGTAACTACAGTTCAGATTTTACATTGATTATGGCTTTCTTATTGATGTTATAAATACGAATTTGGGTTTGTTTGCTTCTGTTACATTAATCACGTATAGTGTCGATGCAGTCAGGAATGGCAATAAATACTTCGTAGATACTGTCACTATTTATTTGGCCAGAGCTTCGCCTTACAATACTTGGTACATATTAAGAATGCGTAAATATCACAGACATCTTGCCTTTTAAAGGCCGATCTATGTAAGTCAAAGCAATTACTATTTACACATAATTCCGTAAAATAATTTAAGTAAAACAAAAATAATAAAGTATGAACATATTAATGTTATTTAAGCTATACAACAATTTTATATAATTATCCTTATTTATGTATCTTTAATGTGTTCACTAATCTGTTTCGACATGTAGATCAGCGACATCTAGCCTTTCATGGTTGAACTATGAAATCAAAGAATATACTATTATTCATAATGATCAAACTAATGATTCAATTCTATATAAAGATATTCTTATTTAAGTCTTATTAAAATCTATATAATGATAATAATTCTTATTTATGTATCTTTAATATGGTGGCGCTAGTATCAATGTGTATCGAATATGTTGGCGCTAGTGTCAATGTATATTTATAATATGGTGGCGCTAATATCAATGTTCCGGTCGTGTTTCGTCTCTTGAATGTGATGCAGCGGCATCGGCGGTGGGTGATAACACTTGTTTGTTACGTTTTCTCGCCTAAATACTCAAACGATCGTCATGATATTTTGCGTATACGTTGTTAGAGGAGTACAGAAAAGGAAATAGTGTACCTTACATGCAGAATAAAGTACTACTAACGAGGAATAGGATAAATCTACATTGAAACTCCAGGGAACCCGCGTGCAAATTCATATTTCTCTTTATTATGATATAAAAAAAAGTATCTTTAATACTAAATTGATTATGGTTACGTAAGTGATAAATTAAGGACATATATGCATATTTAGATATACGTATACCCGTATACTGATCTCTAGTAGATTGGTAAAATTTGCGAAATCGTATTCATGGCAAAATCCCGATCGGAGGATTAATCACATTGATACTCTTGCGCTAATTACTCTTCTCATTACATGAAGAATGTTTAATTTTAAAGTAATTGTGGTTACGTTAGAGATAAACGAAGTACATATACGTATATTTATTAATGGCGACCACCGAGTGACACACAATCCATCGCTGGTGGCCGCTGTCATGCCGGCCTGCGAAAAGCTGGATATGCACAGGCTGATCCCGAATCGCGACCCGCAGAAGCGAATCAATATGGCGGGCTTTTTCGCCATATCCATGGTGGTTGCGACCCAGTCAGGATGTAGAACCCTACCCTACCACCCCGCTATCCTCTCAAAAGGAGAAAACAAACCTTTTTTGAAACATCCTTCATTGGGACTCCACTCCTGTTTGTGTTCGTGTGATGTTGTATAGACTTCAACGATAAATAAGCTATCTAATACTGATATATAAATTTCTTCTGTGCGTGTGTATGTCACTGAACTCCTCTTAAACGGCTGGACCGATTTTTATGAAATTTTGTTTGTGTGTTCCAGTGAATCCGAGAATGGTTTAGATTCAACAATTGGGCCCGGTAGGTGGCGCTGCGGTTGAGTTTTAGTTTTTTTTATCATTAAGGCAGGACAACGTCCGTCCGGCCCGCTAGTACTGATATATTTTTTCAAATCGGACTAGTAGTTCTTGAGATTATAGAGATCGAGCAAACAAACTCTTTAGTTTCATAATATTTATTACATTAATCACGTATAGTGTCGATGCAGTCAGGAATGGCAATAAATACTTCGTAGATACTGTCACTATTTATTTGGCCAGAGCTTCGCCTTACAATACTTGGTACATATTAAGAATGCGTAAATATCACAGACATCTTGCCTTTTAAAGGCCGATCTATGTAAGTCAAAGCAATTACTATTTACACATAATTCCGTAAAATAATTTAAGTAAAACAAAAATAATAAAGTATGAACATATTAATGTTATTTAAGCTATACAACAATTTTATATAATTATCCTTATTTATGTATCTTTAATGTGTTCACTAATCTGTTTCGACATGTAGATCAGCGACATCTAGCCTTTCATGGTTGAACTATGAAATCAAAGAATATACTATTATTCATAATGATCAAACTAATGATTCAATTCTATATAAAGATATTCTTATTTAAGTCTTATTAAAATCTATATAATGATAATAATTCTTATTTATGTATCTTTAATATGGTGGCGCTAGTATCAATGTGTATCGAATATGTTGGCGCTAGTGTCAATGTATATTTATAATATGGTGGCGCTAATATCAATGTTCCGGTCGTGTTTCGTCTCTTGAATGTGATGCAGCGGCATCGGCGGTGGGTGATAACACTTGTTTGTTACGTTTTCTCGCCTAAATACTCAAACGATCGTCATGATATTTTGCGTATACGTTGTTAGAGGAGTACAGAAAAGGAAATAGTGTACCTTACATGCAGAATAAAGTACTACTAACGAGGAATAGGATAAATCTACATTGAAACTCCAGGGAACCCGCGTGCAAATTCATATTTCTCTTTATTATGATATAAAAAAAAGTATCTTTAATACTAAATTGATTATGGTTACGTAAGTGATAAATTAAGGACATATATGCATATTTAGATATACGTATACCCGTATACTGATCTCTAGTAGATTGGTAAAATTTGCGAAATCGTATTCATGGCAAAATCCCGATCGGAGGATTAATCACATTGATACTCTTGCGCTAATTACTCTTCTCATTACATGAAGAATGTTTAATTTTAAAGTAATTGTGGTTACGTTAGAGATAAACGAAGTACATATACGTATATTTATTAATGGCGACCACCGAGTGACACACAATCCATCGCTGGTGGCCGCTGTCATGCCGGCCTGCGAAAAGCTGGATATGCACAGGCTGATCCCGAATCGCGACCCGCAGAAGCGAATCAATATGGCGGGCTTTTTCGCCATATCCATGGTGGTTGCGACCCAGTCAGGATGTAGAACCCTACCCTACCACCCCGCTATCGTCATTGCCTCGTTCGTTATTCAGCAGAGTGCACCACGTGCAGGTGAGGTTGGCTTGGATGTCTCAAGTCTGTTATTCGACACCCCTTACACTCCCAAATCTTATCTGCTTGTGTAGGTCTGATGTGTAAGGCGCGCGGTCTTATCCACTCGGCTACCATCAAACGACTGTAAGTTAACTCCTCTATAGACCATAAATTCCTTATTTCTAGACTTGTTAACTGCCACCCATGAATTAATAAGGAAACGAGAACAGATTAAAAAAAAACATATAAATATTTTGGTAGGGTAGCATTACTTGAACTTGCTGAGGCGGTCAGAAAAATTACAAAAATTCTTCTTTCGTAATATCAAGTATATGGCCCCTAACTTCAAAGATATTGCCGTATTTTTTAGAACTGGTTGTAATCCGTTAACGTATCTATTTGATTACATACACTACATTTCATCTATTCTCATCATATCTATATGTAATTGACCCCTGAGTATTATGAAATTCACACAAAATTCGCAAATCCAAATACATTCCAATCCCTTCAACTTAATACAGGATATATAAGTTGTTAACAATAACGATAACAAACCGTCTTGCTCGTCCCTTATGGGCAGGATTTCAAAACATAAAATACATCAAGGTTTGTCTATATCTAGGGTGACACAAACTGGTTCCTTGTCTTTGTTCGGGGACGTCTAAACGTGTAGTATAAACGGATCGTAAATAACTGCAGGTCGAACAACTTTATGATATATTGCTGGACGTTTTGGATTTTATAATATAACAGCTACACGTCCCGGTTTCGCACGAGTGTATGTATTAATGAAGAAAATGAGACCAACTCTTCTATATACTGAATAAAGTTTTTTTTTCGAACTGACTACGCTATTGGCCTGTCGGGTCTTCACAGCTTCACCGGACTACTAAGACGAGCGCTTAAGGCACTTCACCGCTTGGCAACAAGCTCAAGGGTGCCAGAGTGGTCGAACTTCGGCTTAGACTGTTGCCTTGGATGCAAGACCGCGAATCTGTCTAAGCTAAACTAAGCTAGCTATTCATACATATAAGAATTACGACACAAATGAGTATTGGTATGTGAGCCTTACGAATTCAAGCGTGTATTACTAAAGGATTATCGATTCTGTCAATATTATTGAAAATATCCCTAGTGTATTCATTAATTCACTCGGTAACCTTTTATATGGTGATTTTTATCCACTTTTTTCATTTTTCCGTATGATTTTACGAACATTTTCTTTCATAAAAACCTTGTTCTGACAATTAAATTAAAAAAATAAAAATACAACAGATAAAAATAATAAGTTGGTGCATCGGTTCTGAAGTGATAATCCTACATACTTTCGGCAATTGATTTTTATTTGTATAGACTATTTTTTTCGAACTGACTAAGCTATTGGCCTAGCAAGGCCTTAGCAACTTCACCGGACTACTTTTGTATAGACTAGTAATCGCGCGCGACTTTAACCTCCTTTAATTATGATATAAAATTAACAATAATAAAATACTGCCTAGCGGCTTCTAGTTGTGAGACTTTTATAAAACATTTCTTCATAAAAAAATATTTGGTTGTACCAATTTTCGTGCTTATCGATTGAACAGTTTTGGAGTTTATCGATCTCAAATATTGCAATTCTAACTAATATTATAAATGAGAATGTCAGTTTGTTCGTTTCTTTATTTGCTACGCTTTCTATCCTTAGTTATTAAATTCATCGTCATGGAATCTGTCAAGGGAAAAGGGACATAAAGCATTTTTCGTCAAGTAAAAAGTACTGTTCTCGATAGATCGTTATACGATCGATATACGGTAACGCCGGCAAAGCAGCGGTCAAAAGCTAGTATACAGATAAAATTTAGTCTAAGATTAATATTATCGAACGATTTCACCGAGAAAAAGTGACTGACACTCATATAAAAATAAGAAGATATTTAATTTTGTGGATATATATTACACCATTTTGATATAAAAAACTAGATAAAAAATTAGCGAATTATATAAAAGCGAGTATCAATTTTTTTCAAACTTTTTCATGAAAGAACGTTTATTTCAAATATGTTTGCGGTAGTCTTATTTTTAGATCGTGATTATTGACCGTAATTTTTAATTAAATACCCGGAATCGGGCGGGTTACTTCAGGTAAGTTTAATGAACTAGATGAGCCAATAAACAAAGTTTAACTGTTCGGTATTAAATCAATATAGAGTGGAGGCCACGGCCCTAAAACTGTATAGTATGAGAGCGAAAGTATTAATTTGCATATAACAATGCAACACCTGTTAGACTCCGGCATGTGGGCGCTCTGTCCTCTCACAATGGTCTTCATTGAATGCGAACAGTTGCTGCGTGTAAATGAACCTTTTTTTATCATTACCCAAGGTCAACCTTTGTGATATCATGTGGTACCGTGTCGGACTAGGCTAGTCGGGCCGTGCCGGCTTTCGTCTTGTAATTACCCGTCTGTTAAGTTCTGTTGTTATAATTATTGATATTTAGTTATACACGGTTGCATGATGATTGTTTTTGTACATTTTTACGGGTTATTTTTAGTATCAACTAGTGTTCTTATAATTTTATTATGTAAAAAACGAGAGGGCTTGTTAGGATTGATGTTTGTTTACACTTTGATGCAAAAATGAATAAGCGGATTTTTTTATGAAACTTCTAACTATAGGATATAATGTATAAATAAATTTGAATAAACCCTGCTATAGGATAGATATATCGACGTGTACTGTACTTTTTGTAACACGTCTTCACTATTTATAAAGACATAAATGCAAACGGAGTCGCGGGTGGTTGCTAGTTTACTAAATATGAGTCAATGGATGGTCGTAAATATCTCAGATCGATAAATACACCACACAACAACACCGTTTGACCGTTGACAATGAATGTCGAAGTGAAGACAGCTAAGCATTTTTCAAGGAGATAATTTTTTCATTACCTTAAAACCGTACAAGATAATGATGTATCGCAACTATTTTGTACTGTACAACCGATCACCTTGAATATTTATATGTATATATACGAGGACGGCGAATATTTAGGTATTTTATTCAACAATTTTTTACAAAAATAGTATACATTTTCAACTTCTTGAAAATGTAGTGCATTTTAGTATTAATATTTTTATGCCATTGGAGGCAATTAAACAGACGGGTCACCAGATGGTAAGTGATCACCACCGCCCATATATATCTGCGACACGAGTGGCATCACAGATGCATTGCTGGCATTTGAGGAATGAGTATATTTATCTTGAAGCTTCATAGGTTATATTGGTCCGGAAACGCTGCCGCTGGGAATGCATTCCAGAAAACCGAAGTAAGCGGGGACAATATACGTAAACACTGCAAATTATTCTGTTTTTAATATTATGGCTATATTGCGTTTTGAAATGAGGACAGCTTAGAGGAAGCCTGTTCTGGCAACGCGTTGGTCTCCCTTGATTTAAATTTGATAATGCTTCTGCGCTGGTAAAAAATAATACTGTGGTGAAAGCATAGTATAAGGGAATTACCTAGTGCAACTTGTAAATATTTAGCCAGGTATTGCCATAATTATACACAGTCAGTATATAATTATAAGTCAACTAACTTTCTTGGTTCGGTGTGTTATTTTGAAATTGTTATTGGAAATTTCAGTTCAGTGCAAAAGGCGCTCCGGCATTAATTGCTAGTTAACCGAGAGTTAACCTTAAGAAGTGTGTAACTCAACACTGCGGACGCATTTGCACTTTAGCACGCGGAAATGGAGGCTTTTCGACGATATTATTCGTACATCTTTTACCTTCAAATTAATTATAGATTTACTAAGGTTAGTCAGTTTAATCTTTTTAATATAATAATAATGTTTATGATAAACACGTTCCATATATAATGGCATGTTAATCATTTGCTATTTCATTTAATAAGTCTTGTGACGTATTTATGGTGAGCCTTAATGAGCTGGAAGGTCGCGGGTTCGATCCCCGTCTATCATTGTATTTAGTGTAATAAACATAATTGTTAGTTTTGTGTCTGGATATTGGATAGTGGATTTTTAATTCCTTAGTTATAGTTCCATAATACAAGATACGCTTATTTTGATTTTTGAATTATTGGATACTAGCCTCCGCCCGCGACTTCGTCCGCGTGGAATAGTTATTTTGCATTGGGCTAACATGCAGCGGAAGTTCTCAAGAGGAAAAAAAACCCCGATTTTTAAACAATCTTTATTAGTGCTCCGCTGTTATTGATCTTACCGTGATGGTATATAGCCTATAACCTTCCTGGATAAATGAGCTATATAATACTGAAATTATTATTCAAATCGTACCAGTAGTTCCTGAGGTTATCCCTTACAACGTCAAAAACTCACAACGTCACAAATTCACAAACTTTACCTCTTTATAATATTAGCACATAGATATGTGTATATTTTACTCATATTTATTAGAGAATATGTATATATTAACAGCCGTTGGTAAGTTCGTCGACGTTTGTAAATTTATTAATGACTGTACAAAAAATCATCTTTGCGTAATTCTAATGGTTTAGACAGCATACGCTGAGATGGCACTTAGATAACAGTAAGTTTTCAAACTCGCTTGACTTTTTTTGCCTATTTAAACAATATATTTATAATTTATAGCATATGTATTATTCTGATGTATATATACATATGCTTCTATATAGATTTATAGTTTCATTAAAATCTATTAAGTGGTTTTGAGTGAAAGACTACCAAATATCCTTCCATCCTCAGAAACGTAATAAATCCAAAACGGTGGTATAGATAGATGAGGCTATTCATAAAATAGAGTTTTAGGGCATTGTAGAACCTCGATAAGATAAAAGCCTCTATAACTTAAAAAAGATAATCTGTTCCCATTCCCCTCAAAGCCTAAAACCTCTAGTAGGTACTTAAAATAGTAATCCTGTGAAGCTGTTAAGACAAATGTATGTAACAAAGACACAGGCACAAAGACAAAGGTATGTAAAACAAATACTGAATTCCCTATTTTGAGCAATATTTATTTACGTGGTTCACACAGTGTCCAAACCAAAACATCAGTATAGGGAAAGAAAAAGGTGAAG
>MU158827.1:2470562-2526234 GCA_015888305.1 Antheraea pernyi | reverse complement strand
AAGAAAAAGGTGAAGAGTTTGCCAATTCAATAAAAATCCATAATTTTAAGCTAGCAACGGCTGGTTAGAAAACTTCGAGAAACGGCATGATTTGGCCTTCATGTTGTAGCATGCCGTGGTTATCTATAAGCATGACTACATTTAAATTGAATTATAAAATTGTTATTATTAGTATGTGTTAACATGTACATGACCAATAAATAAATAGATGTATAAACTTCTCATTAATAATATAGCATTATAATAGAATATTTATTACTCATTTCGTAAATACTAAAAAGACACAGTCATGATATTTCTGTATATCTAGACGATTCTTAGTAGTAAGCAATTTTTAATATTCATTTAGATCTCCGCAAACCCTCGTAGTGCGAGACAAGAAATCCCCCAAACTTCGCAACTACAAATTGCAACAATTTAGGGTTGAACCGTATCAGTAAATCGTATGTATAAAATTACACAAATTAACAAGTTAAACATGCCACTATAGCGTTATCATTAGATCTACCTTTTACCAACATAATTATGAGTCTGAAATTTACGATCCAAAATACGTTTCGAGTACGAAGTAGTTCAACAAAAGAGTTTGTCAATGTACAGCTGTAAGCGAAGTAAGTGGTCATTTGAACTGGTTTTAAATAGTTGTGTCCGGTTGAGTTATTAAATCACGATAATTCTATTTTTTTTTTGTGGGAAGGGTGACTCCTTCGTTTAGTCGTCTTTCCGTTTCGTTGCGAAAGTCATTTCTAGCTCGTTCATTCTTACTACAGTTTAGCAAGTGTTACATAATGCAACTTAAAATATTAATAAAAGGTTTGGCTAGTTTAAGGCTGATGGCATTTATACTCAAATTTATGAAGTTCAAGAGGTTGTCCGCTTTCTTGCTTGTTTGAACTCCCGGAGGCCCACTTCCCTTCCCCCTTCCCCCTTCCCCGTCACCTCTCCCTCTCCTCCCTCCCCCCTCCCCTAAACACAGGCTGGCAACGCACTTGCGACTCCTCTGGTGTTGCAAGTGTCTATGGACGGTAGTGATCACTTAGGTGACCCACTTGTTCTTTTGCCTTCTATGTTATATATATAAAAAAAAAACTCAAAAAATACCAATCAGATTAAAAAAAATGCATTTTATAATTTATTAGCTTTAGCTCGCGGCTTCGCTGCGCTAATGTAGAATTTGAATATAAAATGCAGCAGCCCATCTTAGTCGCTAATAATGCAGTTTTTATATGTTTTTAAATAAAAAAAATTAACCGGTTGAGTATTTTTGAGTGTGTATTAAAAATAAAACATTATATCATATCACTTTGTTACGATTAGAAGTACAATTAAATTGAAAAGGGATAAGTATTTTTTTTTTTTCGAACTGACTACGCTATTGACCCAACAACGTCTTAACAGCTTCACCGGACTACCGATATAAGTAAAATAGGCTATAATTATTCTGCGAACCTACCTACCATTTATCATATACAATGTAGGTAAGAAAGTACATAAAGCGGAAGCGACGGTAAGTATAGAGGTCTGAGAGTGAGAAAAATTAAACGCGAGGAACAGGTACCTAATCTAATTTTTTTTTTTAAATACTTTATAAGTTTTACGGTTTAAGCACAATCTAACCTGATGTTAAATGACTATGTAATCCAAGGTGATAAACATAATAGACCTAGGCGGGAATCGACTCTCAAATACAACTGCCGCGACAAACCTATAGATGCTTGGCGACATATTTTTTACTTGAAAGTGGTAGCTAACCAGATGAGCATAGAAAAAGGCAACCAAACTATGGTTACATTACGATGTTTCCTATCACCGAGAGCTCCAACTCTTTTACAAGGATTTGAACCGACGTCGACTTGTTTAACCACATTATCTATTTATCCATTATCGCTTTAATTTTGATCCTTTTTCCCCTTTATAGAAGCAATAATCTGGGATAGCAATAATCTACTGGGCGCAATAATTATATACATTTTTATAAAGTATATTAATCAATCAAACGTGAAAAAGCAATATTATATGTACAAATGTCTCGTAGTCCGGTGAAGCTGTCTTATCTTGCTAGGTAAATAGCTTAGTCAGTTCGAGAAAAAAACACAAGTCTCTATTCTACGCGTCGTTAGTCTGACGCAAGATGCACAACTGCAATACGGCCCGTCATACATACTAGCATGTCATGAGGCGAAATTATAAATGTATCATCTCCTGCCAAAAATACCGCTCAATTAGCCTAAAGAAATTTTCAGGTCAAAAATAAGCTAAGAAAAATATTAAATATGTAAACGATAAAAATAACCACAAAAAGATGTCTTGCCTTATAAACACACTAGTTTCTCCCCGCGACTTCGTCCGCGTGGAATACTTATTTTGGGCTAACGCTAACTGCGTGTTAGCGGAAGCTCTCAAAAGGAAGAAAATAAACGATTTTGAAACATTCTTCATTAGTGCTCCGCTCCTATTGGTCTTAACGTGATGATATCATTCATCCATCCATCCATCCTCTCCATCTTTCCTCGATATATGAGTTATCTAACATTGAAACTAATTTTTGAAATCGAACCAGTACTTCCAGATATAACCCCCTACAACCTCACAAACGTACAAACCTAACCTCTTTATAATATTAGTATAGATCATTTTATCAAATGATTATTGCTGTATGTCGTAAGATTGCTGAGGTTTTTTATATCGTCCAATCACAACGAGGTAGTCTGTAAAAAATTGAACTTTCATTTTTACAGCTTAAGCCCACGTAACAGTACATACCCACTTAGCTTTCCTGATTTATTTTTTGCCCGTTACGAGACGGTTCCGTTATTACTTGTAACGTTTTGTAACGACCGTAATTCGTTACTACGGTGCTTATGTAACGTTGATATTTAATTTTGTCAGTTTATTTCACGGTTGATTGGTTTCTCGTGAATCGTATTTGGTTGCGTTACCGAATAATGTGGTCTTTGCATAATTAATATTTACCATGTGAAAGTGGACAGAAGTGAATATATAGCTTGCATTTATAAAATGAATACAGTATGTGTATTAAGTAGTAATAATGGATGATGTATTGGTTTAAATGCTGTCTCCGCGGCCACCGATATTAGGGTTTTGACTTCGAATCACACTTAAAACAATATTTGTACCTTACAAGATCAAATTTTGTAAACTTCTATCTTCTCTAGGGTGTAAGGGGTGTCGAATAACATCATAGGATTTGAGACACCCAAGCCAACTTCACATGCACGTGGTGCTCCCTAGTGAATAACAAACGAGCCAATAGCGAAAGCGGGTAGGGTTTTATAGCCTGACTGGGTCGCAACCACCATGTATATGGCGAAAAAGCCCGTCATAGTGATTCGCTTCTGCGGGTCGCGTTTCGGGATCAGGCTGTGCATATCCAGCTTTTCTCAGGCCGGCATAACAGTCTCACTCGGTGGTCGCCATTGTCTTTGGATTGTACTGTGTTTACCATCAGGCATAGTGCAGTTATTTTTCCGTGCTACAACAAAAAAATAATAATTTCGGGGACCGCGTCGATGGGCGTAGGTTCGAATCGTAGCTACTGAGTCGAAGCCTTTGGTGAAGGAAAACGTGATGTAACCATAGCCTAGTCGTATGACTTTTTCTAAGTCCGCCTGGCTAACCCACTTTCAAGTTGAAAGTCTGTTGCTAAGCACCAGTGTTTCGGCAGTGGCACTTGAAGCCAGCCTCCTCTCTGTTTAGCGTGTTTACCAACTTAGATCACATTGTCATTTAATATATGATGAGATTATGGGAAAAGCTAAAAACCATTAAAGCATTTTTTTTAAATGGACGATATCTATGTGCATAGTACTACATAAGAACTGCAATCTACACAATATAATTCAATTTTTTCTTCAAGCAAGGTCTTCACAGCTTCACCGGACTACATTATAATTCAAGTGTTTGTGATTTCTCCGAGCTAATATTTGAAAAAGCTGAACCTATTTTACTGAAATATTTACTAGTAGGTTAGATATTTTTACGGTTACCTATATGAACTCAGTAGTAATAATAAAAATATAATTTATAAAAGTAATATTAGTTATCTATACGTTTTCTTGCATCAAAGCAAAAATCTTAAAGCATATTTTTGCAAAACGAATACAGCGGTATTTAATTACGTACTTAGACGTAACCGCAACAAACAAGCACCTTACCTAAGCCTCTTCCGGCTAAATCGTGGGAACTCTGTCGCACCCTTCATGTAACACCCTAGCGTGATCGAATTGCTCTTCAAGAAACAACAATTACAATCAGAGTGAAGATATTTTATTGTCCAATTTTAAATTATTTATAATTAAATGAAACATATAACTATTTAAATATCACACATTTGGGCTAAGAACAATCTTTGCCACTTTGCTTTGTAAGTGTTGCCAAGGAAATATGATTAATAAATGTTTATGATTTATTTATGTATATACATGTATATGGAAAATATAAATGGCTACAAGCAAATGCGGGTTAGGGATAAATAATTAGATATAACAGCTTAAATGAAACAGTTTTTCTTGTTACGAATATATGCTGTTGTAACTGTTGGTGTATCAATAATACATAAAGAAGTAATTCAAGTAAAATATGGTGTAGTTATGCCCAAAAACAGGTAAAATACAGTAGCTATAAATTTTAATATTAAACTAGAATATAAGGTAACATAAAAAGAAAGGATTGAAATAGTCTAGCTATCCTTACTTATATTATTAATATGAATGTGAATCTGTCTGTTTGTTACGCTTTTTTGCTTTAAATACTCAACCGATTATGATGAAATTTCGCATACGTGTTGTCAGGAATATGGAAAAGGATTTGTATAGTTCCATCCAGAAAAAAATGTTTCCCGGGGATAAGTGAAATCTAAATTAATGTGAGCAAACGCTAGTACAAGTTAAAGTCTAAATTAGAAGTACTTAAATATAAAAATAACAATTATGTGAAATTTAAACGAAAATAATGTTATTCACACGATTTAATTTAAATGATATTAGATGTACGTAAATATTTATAAAAAAATACCATTTTATAGTCATCAAATTATACGTACTTATCAATCATATATGATATTCAAACGGTTCTGGTTCGGTATAATAATAATTGGTGCAAATAGACAGGACGTCCTGTGTCGAATCGTGTGTGGAAACAAAATTACGTTTAACAATTTTATAACAGATTTATATGCGAATTTAAGCCTTATATTCTTTGAAATAAACACGCAATTGAGTTGTTGTAGTAGGTAGATCACGCCAATCCACCGAGCATCCCTTACGACGGGTCCGAATCGCGATTTTATTTATAACATGTTAGACACCACCTGGGGTTTGTCAAGATGAAAAAAATATATATATATCAAGAAAATGAATCCGCGGGATTCTCCGTCTGCCCTAAAAAGACCACCCCTCGAACGGGTTTCACCGACATAAATCCCACGTTTTGAATAGACGATTTAAAATGCGTATATAATTATTCAGGGCAGAAATAATTCGGCGATATCGGATGCTTTTATTATTATGAACGTATGTGTTGCGAAATCGTACACGTGGGGTATTTATGTTGTGTTAAACTTGTGTCTACCTGTTGTATTCATAGATTTATGAAATAGAAATGTAAATTTAATTCTATGTTTACTTTTAATAAATAATACTACCTATATTAATAGTTACTTAAAATTAATATTCACTGAAATTTAATTGCATTTTTTCAATATACTAAACTATTAACTGCTATTAAGATACCTAAGAACATATTTCGCAAAAGCAAAGCGTTTGCAAAAATGACTAAATATTGATTTAAATGTAATATATGTATCTAAGATTTTGTTTATATATCAGTCATAATTTATCAATATAAATAAAACTCGATTCCTGCATGTATGTACGCTCATGACTTCAGAACAGCAGCTATTTAGTTCATTATTTTTACCATTATACTTGATATTAGCAAAACGTTCTTTTTTAATGTTTCAAAAATCTTACGAAAACTTGTAAAATTTGTTTCAAAAAATGTACATACAAAAAGTGAATGAGTAAGACAGGAGATAATTTGCAAATCTTCAAAAATATTGAAAGAATTTACAGATTGACGTTTAGTTTTCAATGGCCATTTCATTTCATTACATTATCGTACTATAAACGGAAGATTTGGTCTCATTCTCTACATTAGAACAAAGTTAGTGCAAAGCCGACATGAATAATTCACTAAAATTAAATCTAAAAATTATAGGACAGTGCAAGTTTTGTTTACATTTTATTATGAAGAGTGTACATTTAACTGGTATATACACTGCATTAACTATTTTGAATTTTTGCTATTGCATCACCTTACCGATTTTTTTTTAATGTAGCACGGCAAAATTACTGCACTGTGCCTGATGGTAAGCACAGTGCAATCCAAAAACAATGGCGACTACCGAGTGACACTCTATCCATCGCCGGTCGCCGCTGTCATGCCGGCCTGCAAAAAGCTGGATATGCACAGGCTGATTCCGAAAGCATGTCCGTCGCCCTGGCAGCTTAAACTGCACAGGTCCATGTGGTGGAGGCGCATTGTGCCGATGCGACTCTCACAGTTCGTCAGGGGGATCGAACACTCACTCCCCCTTTGACGGGTCTACCATCTCTGACCCCTCAGACCGCAGTTAGGGCCTCTTGAGGGGCTTACACCTGTCGGGGGAGCAGACGCAGTGCTACCCGGCAGTC
Organism: Antheraea pernyi; assembly: GCA_015888305.1. Classification (NCBI taxonomy): domain Eukaryota; kingdom Metazoa; phylum Arthropoda; class Insecta; order Lepidoptera; family Saturniidae; genus Antheraea; species Antheraea pernyi. Next base: position 2,519,521 of record MU158827.1, on the reverse strand, counting down.
CCTGCTCCCCCACCTACAAAGGTATATGAAGGCATCATGGGGTAAAAAAAGGGTGATCCCGAAACGCGACCCGCAGAAGCGAATCACTATGACGGGCTTTTTCGCCATATACATGGTGGTTGCGATCCAGTCAGGCTGTAGAACCCTACCACCCCGTTTTTGCCATTGCCTCGTTCGTTATTCAGCAGAGTGCCCCAAGTGCATGTGAGGTTGGCTTGGGTGTCTCAAGTCTTATGATGTTATTCGACACCCCTTAAATCCCAAAATAAGTATTAAGGGGATCGATTTTGTTTTTGATATAAATTTTTAAGCGATACTTCTTACTGTACATGAATAATACATACAGTATATGAAGAAATTAAAAACAAAGTGTTTAAATATGCTTGATTCGGAATCTAAATGCTAAAATGATACAATGCATATATAATACTAAACGTGAACTTTCTTATTTGTATGTGAGTTTACCAGATTTGAGTAACCATTTTAACTTTATATTAACTTATACAATCCATTAATATTTATAAAGGGTCCACTAGCTCAAATTATTGTTTTTTTTTAACAATAATTAATTTATGCTACAACATAACACAGTTTACATGTTATCCATTGGTTTAAACTTTATTGCTAATTTTGGATTTACGTATAATAACATTTTCACGAGGGAATAAAGAAAGTGGTAACATGTTTTTTGCTTGCATATACTGTATAACCTCAAATAACGGAACCGTGAATAAGAAGAGTGTATTGTATACTATTACTAACTTTTGCTGTCAGCTTTGCTCACGTTCGTGTAGGTTTCATCTATTCCCCGCGAACAGTACATTTATCTGAATGAAAGGTATGTTCTTTTCTGTACGCCTTACAACTTGCATGCAAAATTTTATGATGAGTGATTGAGTCAACTAAGGCATGTAAGTGTAACAAACAAACCCACTCACTTTCGCATTTATAATGTTAGTTAAAGCTTAAGAAGTTGTTCGTTTTAATGCCCTATACTCTCGAACGACCAGTCACATTTCAAATATTCCTTTTGCATTTTATGGAGTACAAGCTTCTGCCCGCGACTTCGTCCGCGTGGAATAGTTACTTTGATCTAACGCTAACACGAAGCAGAAACTCGCAAAAGGAAAAAAAATGATTTTGAAACATTTTTCATTAGTGTTACGCTCCTATTGGTCTTAGTGTGATGATATCATTCATCCATTCTCAATCTTTCCTCGATATATGAGTTATCTAACACTGAAACAATTTTTCAAATCGGACCAGTAGTTCCTGAGAATAGCGCGTTCAACCAAACAAACAAACCCTCCAGGCTTATAATATTAATATAGATTTATTGAGAAAAATTTGAAGGCTGAAAAACTTCACATTACTACCTTCAGAAATAGAATAATAACAATAGAAAATGAGAAAACAAAACAGTAGTACAGGCAGGCTCTTTAAAACGGTATCGTGGTCTGTGGGCAGGAGGATTAAACGCAAAAGTAAACAGCCTGTCATAAATAAATACGTATTCGAAATTTAAAAAGGCAAGCACAACAGATAAGACACACCTACAATCCTATTGACCCACAGAACTGTAAATATAATGACCGCATCTTCATTAATCGACAATGACTCGATAAAAAACTCTTTCAACGTTACAAACAGAGAGAGTGGTACCAGATATATTACAATGAATTCGCAATGCGGCAACACAATGTGTATCGGAGTTTACGATATAAACGCTATATGTGTTATTACAATAGAACGATTGAAAACAACACTGTTTTATGTACAGTCGCGGACGGAATTGTTTAGATGTGGTGGGAGCATTTTTTTCTATGGATTTATAATAAATAAATTTTGTTGTTAACTATCATAAAAAATACTTGTTTATAATTAATTTACTATGATATTTTATGTCATAATCTAGATTTGATATCTATAACTATTTTTATTAAAAATCTTGAATAACATTTTTTTTAAGTACCGAAAATGTGTTAATTCTTTAGTGACGTATATTTATAACGAATTCGAGTTATAATTACATAGAAATAATAGTATGTGTCTAAAATAAAATACTAAATAATGACGTTAACTTAAATAAATAATTACAGTGATTAGTTTAAATTCATTAATTTGGTACTATTTTCTACATATTTGTTTATTCGAACACCTACAAGATTTACACTAGACAGTTCAATACACATGTTTGTAAAGAATGATTGAATACAAGAGCAAACTTAATCATAGGTATTTACTAACTTTATTGCATTGAGTAAGTAACATAATTAAAAGTTTAACAATAACATTAACAACATGTATGAATTTATTTCATTTTTTATTAATTTCACTTACTTAGAAAGAGAAAGAAAGAAATAGTTTATTGCTGGAACAATAACCTTTAATTAAATTATTAAATAATAATCAATTAAATTAAATTATTAAATAAATTTCAATTAAATTAAATTAAACAAACAAATTAATCGAAACAAATAATTAATACATTCGAATAAAAAAACAACAATTGGCGAACCCATTTAGCAAATATCATCCTCATCCTCAGTCTGTAAGAGACTCACTGCAGGGCCATAGGCCTCTTCCTAAAGGAAGGTATGGACGTAATCATCTCGCCAGCCCATAACGTATTGGTGATTTCAAACTCTGAGGATTCCACAGTTCTATATTTTTCCCACATACAGTAGTACTACAAAAACATTTCTCAGGTTCAGGTTTCCTCACGATGTTTTCCTTCACCGTCAACCGATAGTGTTACCAATTTAAATTAGTAAATTTACGTGAATTCCGAAAAATTCGTTGGAACATGCCGGGGTTCGAACCTGCGGATATCGAAATAATATTTATTCTACAAGTTAAGCCACAAAACCACTACGACTTCTGCTGTACTGTAGTAGAACTATACTGCAACGCTGATTTTCGATAGAAGCTCATGTGATATACTGACGTTCAGTCGGTCAAATTAATATTATAAAATTAAAAGAACAGATTTTTAAGTTACAAACAATAACAAGTCATATACAGTGTATCTCTTGATATTTGGTGAGGTTCAGACTAGGCCCCCCTTGGCAGCAGCTCAAGCCTAGGTCCGTTCCCTCGGCGTGGAGCCCTTGAGTACGCTGCTCGCGCGATACAGTGACACAAAATCTTACATCACTGCGACAACATTACACATATCACCTCCACACACGTGCACGCATACACGCTTACACATGCAAGTGGAAGGGTTTTATTTTTTTTCCCTTATCAAACTGAAATAGTTTAGAATATTATCCGATACGAAATATATATAAGGGTTGTTGAGGTATGTATGCTTGGTACACATATATGTTTCAACAACTCATATATGTATGAATAGTTAGCTCAGATAGGTCGCGAATTGCGTGTATCAGGCAACAGCCCGAGCCGAGGTGTGCCGCGCACCCTTGAACTAGTTGTCAAAATCCCTAGTTGGACGTATTATATGCGGTATATTCAGTTGCTACCCAGTAAACAAGTATTAGACTTAATATTAAGCATCTCTGCAGGCCCCCGTAAATGCTAGTGGTTTTGGTTAGCATTGAATCACTAATTTGAATGATATTCCAGTTCATAATGTCGCATTATTATCAATTTGTAAGAATGATTTCTGTGTATAAATTCAAACTCATTTGTTAGTAAGCATATATTATGTTGACGCTGCATAATTTTCTTATTATGAGTGCCTCTATCAGTTATATTTTTAGAAAGTGAATACGTGGCCCGTGTTATATCTTGTATGTCAAAGTCATGATATTTTAACACAAATCTATACAAGAATTAACATTTAATTAGCCATGAATATTGAAAACGAGGTTACATTTTATGAAAATACAGTTATTTTGAGGCTTCATCACATAAAAACTAATGAACATATCGATATGGGACTATAAACATTCGATGGAGAATTTTTCGTAGAAGGTTCTAAGGGTACTATTTTTTTGGGTTCGATTAACGTTTTGCATTTTTTTAGACTGCAAATCGAGCGGGAATCAGCTAGTATGAATATAAGGTTTAGAAGTTCGACTGGGTCGCGACCACCATGCATATGGCGAAAAAGCCCGTCATAGAGATTCGCTTCTGCGGGTCGCGTTTCGGGATCAGCCTGTGCATATCCAGCTTTTTCCAGACCGGCATGACAGCGGCGATCGGCGATGGATAGTGTGTCGCCATTGTTTTTGGAATGCACTGTGCTTACCATCAGGCACAGTGCAGTCATTTTGCCGTGCTACAAAAAAAAAAGAAGATTATTTCCAACTGATTAATAATGATATATAAAATAAACTATAATGTTTTATTCTGTAGTCAAAATTCTATTTTATTATTGCTATGTATGTTACATTATTTAACAAAACTCTTATATGTAAACAAATAAACGATATTTAGATTTCATAATTCAACACGTTTCTTTTACTTGCCATAACATTTCTTCGATTATTGAGTCACCATCCACCATCCACTACTATCACCACCATCCACCATCACCATTGATGTTTCCTTTCGTATTAGTGTTTAGTCAGCTCAGTTGATAGCGTGTTTGGATACTGCGCTATTTGATGTAAGTTCGAATCCTTCTGTCTGAGCCAGAGCTTCTGCTGAAGTAAAATATCTTGATGAAACCATAGCATGCCTGTAGGCTATTTCTAAGTCCTGGCCAGCTACTACCCTGAAGTTGAAAATCTGTCGCCAAACACCTGCTGGTATATTCCGGTAGTTGCACTTCAGAGCCAATCCCCTCTTCCTTCAACGTATTAGCTATATTAGGCCCTGTCGTCATTTAACATCAGATGAGATTGTGATCAAGTCTATAACGTATAAAAAAATATTTTATTTATTTTATTATTAATATTTTATTTTATATATTTTATTTATATTTGTCAATTTGTAACTTAATGGTGCTAGGCTGCTGATATTGCAATTAAAACCTCTAAATAAATAAAGTTAAAATTCTCCAGCCTATGGGTTGCATTGATATTAATCAAAGTTCTATTGCTTACGAAGACAGTAGAGCCACGCTAAATCTATCACTGATTTCAGCATGAGTGGGTCGGCTCGCCCGTGGTAGTACCACTCTCTCACAGAAAACCGACGTGAAGTAACAGTGCTTGCATTGTTGCGTTTCGTTCGGTCAGTGAGAGCGCCGGAGGCCCACTTCCCCTCCCCTTCCCCTTCCCTTCCTTCCCCACCCCCCAAACGCAGGATGGCAACGCACTTGCGACTCCCATGGTATTGCAAGTGTCTATGGAGAGAATGGTCAAACACGAAATGAACGAATTCTTTCTGAAAATAAATATACACTATGCATATTTTTCCACGACTGTACATAACTGAAAAGTTCAACGACTTCTGCTATTATAATACGATGATACATTTCTAAAGTAGTCAAATGATAAAAAAACTTTGCATAACTATTGGTACGAGTCATATTAATGTGTAAATTTTTACTTTGTGCAAGCACCTTGTGTATTTACCGTTTCTCTGTTCGTTCATCCCATACACTTGTATTGACGTAGCACGTGTCTTTTTATTAACATAATATGTTACTGTATGACTATTTCCTTCAATAGTTATTGGTGTATAATGACGTACATTGATAACATTTATTTATGCCACGAACTGTTAAGGTAGGACGGTGCATATGATTATCTGGTATCAAAACACTTTGAATGTGTCACGTGCGATTTAAATTTTGTCATTGAATTGATTGTATTCAGCCGTCAACTCAGCTGATATTAAGTGATAAAGCGGTAAGAATATAACAATTTAACATTAACCTACTAAGTTGCTCTTAAGTGCTAAATAGGTGTTTGCATGATGAAGTCAGTTCTTACCATATCGTATTGGCTGCATCAACATTGTGTATTACTCAAGTTTATTTTAAGGCTTCTGAGGGAACTACACTTGGATCAAACTATCGATGGCTGGAAATATAACTAACCTTAATCAAATTCGATTTCACTATAATTGTTTTAAACATTACTTGAAAAGTTAAAGTTAAATAGGTTTATAGGATTTATTTAATTCAGAAGAGTGCATGTTTTAGGCAGTGGTAGAGCCACGCTGAAGCTATTATTGGTTTCAGCATGAATGGGTCGGCTCGCCCGGGGTAGTACCACCCTCTCATAGAAAACCGACGTGAAGTAATAGTGTTTGCCATTGTTGCGTTTAGTTCGGTCAGTGAGAGCGCCAGAGGACCACCTCCCTTCCCCTCTCCTCTCCCCCTCACTCCCTTTCCCCCAAACACAGGCTGGCAACGCAATTTCGACTCCTCCGGTGTTGTTAGTGTCTATGTACGGTGGTGATCACTTAATATCAGGTGACCCACAAGTTCGTTTGCCAGTTGTGACATAAAAAAATAAAAATTTTGTAAAGCAGGTATGTTAATTACTAATGATTATAGAAACTCTTTACTACAATATTTTTTATATTAAATACAATCTGTGCCCGCGACTCCGTCCGCGTGGAACCTAATATAAACAAACAGTGACTAACAAAATCATCTGAATAAATTAAGTCCATTTATTTATCTACTTTTTCATTCAAATTCCGTCATTCAAATTACAATAACTTTTGATAGAGTGAACCGATTTTAATGAAATAAAAACTAAGTTACTCTCGATGGTATGCTTTATGATTTACTTGACTTTATTGTGAACTCAGTGCCTTAGCAGAGACGCGTGTTCATATAAACAGACAGACATTTCTAAAAATGATTGAAATGTATTATTCTATTACTTATTCCTAGGCACCTGCAACCATTTTTTTTTCACGAAAATCGAAAAAGTACAGACAAGTCAGATTTACATTCGTATTATATGAATAGATAATTTTTATTATTCATTTATTTATCATAGGAATCAACAACAGTAACATAAAAGAAAAAGGTAAAAACAAACATGCAAAAAACTTAAAATTATTTATGTCACTAATTATAGTTGACTACAGCATTAACCAATATAAGATGCGACGCGGAAAACAATAACCATTATCGGCATGTTTTCTTAAATCTACCAATAAACATGCACCCTTAAATGAAATAAACGACAAATTAGATACAAAAGATTTCAACGGGATTTTTCACGTATAATTTTTGGTCCCGAAAACAGAATGTACGTGTACAAGTTTACAAAGGTTTTATAAATATATTTTTTTAAGGAAATTCCATATGGAATGTTATATATATGATCACCTTAATAACTAAATATTGATTCAAACTATAAAATAAATAACTAATAACACGTGTTGTTCTTGTGTTGACGTATACTGTCCGTTATACCACTGTGTTCATATTTCTATTATCCTTATTATTATAAATACGAAAGTGAGTTTATATATTTGTTACATTTTCACGCCTTAAATAGTGAACCGATAATAGTTAATTTGCATAAATATTCTTAGGAATACAGGAAAGTACGTTGGGTACTTTCATTCTCAGTACTTCTTACTCACTAAAAATCACTCATCCCGAGGGATTGATTGAATCCATATATAACTCAGTTGGCAATAATAGTCAAGGCAATTTCTTTAAAATCATAAATTCATGTAACAGTTATTACTAAACTAAGGATATTTCTATTGTAAGTTATAATAACACCAACTTAAAATCATTTATTATTGCATAGTCTGCTGGCATTGTTATAACGTGGTCTTTAAATTACGTTGCTATAAATATCTTTAATATGTTAATGTATAAATAAATTATGGGAAGGATTATAGAAGCGCGCTAAACTGTCGCAAAAGTCTATTTACCCTACATCGTGTTAAGTATAATGATAGATAATTAGGTATGTTATTTCGCATTGTGTGCTAAGTACTACTCGTAATATAACACCCATGGTTATGGTCATAGTTTAGGTGAGTGCGGGTAAGGCTGACCTATTTAAAAATTGCCAGCGGCCAGAGTGATACTACTCCTTAAATCACTATACCACGCCATTTGTAAAATCTTACGCAGGCAAACTCGTGATCTTTATAGTTAAAATGGCTGTTATTTATGTGGATGATAAATCAATAAGCATCATGTTCTTTTGCTATTAGAACTAAAGACTATATGAAACATAATATAACTTAAAGAACATTGGTCGGTATTGAAATTGGGTTGTTGTGGAAAGGTAATTTGTAATATAATTCAACCTTTCATTTATTTTATTCGGTATAATAATATGATGAAAAACCTAAAATAAATCTATACTTTACGATTTCTTAAAAATTAAAATAGGTACAGTAAAACAAACTAGTAGAAACAAACTTTCTCGGGTATATATATGTGAGTATCACTTCTTATTAACTGTACTTATTTAATAAATTTACTTTTTCTTATCGGATATTGTTTTTATAAATAAAATATTACATATTATTATTATATAAAAAAATATTAATACTAGCAGGCTAAGCGGACGTTGTCCTGCCCTGATAATAAAAGAAAACCATGACAAATTATATACGTAAACCTTCCTCGTGAAGCACTTTACCTACTGGTGGAAACCTTATCAAAATCCGTTTAGTAGTTTTTGAGTTTATCATGAACAGACAGACAGGTAGATAGACGTGGCAGAGGACTTTGTTTTATAATATCTATATTATATCTATGTTCTATATTTATTTATATTTATTAAATTACTCATCATTTATTCGAAATAATATAAAATGCTCAATGCAGAATACGAAAATGTATAAAAATAAATTGATATATCATCTATTTACGACTTGAAGTTTACTTTTCACAGAACATTTAGAAATGTAAGCGAAACTCTTAAAACATCCAAGAATTAAACGTCAAATTATATGTCTTAATACCTAATATTTTATATCAGAAGACAAACATGCCGAGGTCTAAACAACACAGGTTGTATTAACTATTATATTTGCTATACACTACAGAAGAATGTTCTAATAACTCTAATGAATGATGTATAATTAAACCCAAGCTCCCCGGTTGTGCTTAACAGCGCATGCAACCGCGCGGACGCAGGAAGGTGCGTCTCATCTCGCGCAGGATGCGGCGGCGCGCGGCTGCCACCGATACAGCCCGACCGCTGGCTCGTGGTCACAACACAGATCCGCTTGCTGGACACGTGTAATTAACCTCTATGACATATCTACGTCATTCCATTCTTAGCGCCTATCATTGACTTCATTGGTAAACGAATCTTGATATCATTATCAGAAAACAACAAAATGTTTATAGTTTTCTTGCATTTTTTTTTACAGGAAACTATTCGCTCCTAATAGAATTTATATACACAATAAATCCTATTTATTTTTTTTATTACATCTTGGCGTTGACTTTATTATAAGGCTATAATTCCTTGTCACTTGAAGTTTGTTTTGTTTTAACTCCACTTAATCACTTACTGTTTTGGTCTTTTCGTACTCATAATCTTCTCATTATTAGTACATATTCTACTAATGTATAGAAATTATATAATCTTTTAGAATTATAAATCTGATGAATTGTCTTTCTGAAATCTTTTGGTTACGAAAATTGTTGGTCCATTATGATCGTTTGTATTTTCACGCAGCTTCAGTCACATTTATGTAGATTCGGCCTATCCCTCGGGAACTTTTTTTTCTTTATCACGTCACTTGTGGTGATGATGTAATGCATTAGTTAGTATGAGTGAGTATTTTTTTATCAAGAGGACGTGAACGAACAGATGGGTCACCTGATGTTACCACCACCGTCCAACACCAGGGGAGTTGCAAGTTGCCAGTCTGTGTAAGCGAGAAGGGGGAGCGAGGTGAGCCTCCGGCGCTCTCACTGACCGAACGAAACGCAACAATGCAAGCACTGTTATTTAGCGTCGGTTTTCTGTGAGAGGGTGGTACCCCAGGCGAGCCCACCCATTCATGCTGAAACTATTAATAGCTACAGCGTGGCTCTACCACTGGTATAACAGAGTTCTGATTATTCGTCGCTGACCTTAAGATTTAGGGCTGCTGTTGAATATCAATAAATCATAATTAATCATCAACGACAACTTAGGAACATTATTGGCATGTTAGAACGAATATAAATGTTATTATTTCGAAATAGTACATGCCATCAATGTATATAGATCTATCTCGTTCATTTACAAATAGTCCTCTATAACTTAAAAAAAATACTTACAAGCTTTACCGTTTGGTTAAAGTCTCGCTTGATATAGCCTAAGATAGTAACAGGGTAAACACGATGGGGTTTCGCTGTCAAGTGTATCTGGTATAACTTTAAGGTTGCAGCTAGCTATGCGAGCATAAAAAAAAACTCTACTGCCATATTATCACTTCCTCATGATATTTTTGTTTACCATAAGCTCTGGTTCTTACAGAATACATACCTCAATTGACACTTTAAAGCATGAGTTAAGTTTAATTAAAAAATATAGTATACAATTTTGTTTTTCACTACGATGTTGCTAAAATTGTATATTGGACAGATATCCTTTAAGCGATAGATAAGGTTACTTACAGTTCAAAGTAACTGCAAGCATTATTAATACAATGAGACGTTAGTTTAATCAGTGTGATGCCGGACGCGTCTGCTCTAAGGACGGGCTAATGGGCGCGCTTCCGACATATGACGCCGCGTCACGCCGTCACAGCAACGCACCAGCCGTTCTGACATACGTCTCGTGCATACGACTTGCACTTTATGCATCTATGCGATTTATGTTCTTTTATGACAACTACAATACTTGCATTAAAGATTTTGCGGGTTCAACTAATATTCCTACAGTTTCTGAACTAGGTGTCTGGTAAAATTATTCATCTAAATGTTTTAACCGTGAATTTGGGATCCTTTTATAAAACCAATCATAATTGTGTATATTCTAGTCCCCTACCGCATCTAATTTGGTACCATGGTTTAGGTAATAAATATGTTAAAAAACCCTACTTAGATATTCTATATTCTATTCTAGTTTCTTATATACTACCTTCTGCCCGCGACTTCGTCTGCGTGCAATAGTTACTTTGGGCCAACGTTACCACGTAGTGGAAGCTTTCAAAAGGAAAAAAAACGATCTTGAAACAGTCTTCATTGGTGCTCCAATTCTATTGGTATTAGCGTGAAGGTATATATCCTATAGCCTTCCTCGATAAATGAGTTATCTAACACTGAAATATTTTTTTAAATCGGAGCCGTAATTCCTGAGATTAGCACATTCAAGCAAATAAAATAATGTAGCAATAAAGCAAATAATGTAGGTGGTAGAGCCACGCTGAAGTTATTATTGGTTTCAGCACGAATGGGTCGGCTCGCCCGGGGTAGTACCACCCTCTCACAGAAAACCGACGTGAAGCAACAGTGCTTGCATTGTTGCGTTTCGTTCGGTCAGCGCTCTTCCTCTCCCTCTCCCTCCCTCCCTACCTTTTCCCCAACACAGGTTGGCAACGTACTTTCTACTCCCCTGGTGTTGTTAGTGTCCATGGACTGTAGTGATCACTTAACATCACGTGACTCGCATGTTCGTTTGCCTGCTATGACATAAAAGAAAACTCTTCAACTTTATAATATTATAGATGTAAAGAACGATGGTTGTGGTTTTATTTTCAGTGTAATATAATATTAGATTGGTTCTTATTTCAATTACTGGCTTATTTGTTTTTATCAGGCCGAAAATAACTATTGTATTTGTTGGTTAGCGGATAACAATGAAATAGATTAAAGTATTTAGATCGGCTTTTAATAAAGTTGTTATAAAAAAACATTCGTTCAAATTTAGAATGTTCTATTCGAATCTATTTAAGCATATAATTATAAATTTAACTATTAACTTTCAATCGTTTAACTGATGGGTATTTGCAATATGGAAGTCAGCATATTATTCTTGATTTTAGTGCTAATAGTCGTCATATTAAGAGGTTTTTATTGTACGAATAATTGATGATAAATAAACACATTAGAATCTATGAACAATGACAACCAGCGAGAGGTCACCAACACCGGCTTTTAAGACTCGTTCTTGTTTCCTCAAATGTGACACCTCTAACTACGCTACTATAGCAGATATTATATCTGGTGTATGGTGTATGATGGTGTAAAGATACTTTCATCCACACATTCAGTCCAAATATGCTCACTGCTGGACATATGTTAATATTTTATCGTAAAATTTATATTACTATAAACTACACATTTATAGATCAGCGATTTCAACTCACTTGGCTACCATTGAAAATCAGCACTATGGTCACCTGCATTGGTGTCACCCACCATATGCTGAATTATGCGCCATTATAGCAATACCATTGCATAAGTTTAATTTCTTTTAACGTTATACATATCTTTCTAACTCTATTTTTTTCACTATTGTATTGTCCGAGCATTTGCTGCAATAAATATATTGTCTTTATTAAAGTTATCACAGCAACTGATCTTGCTCCTGTCACATTCAATAAATTACCCCTAATTTTCACTTAGACGTCGATCCATTTTGTAGAGCGACATCACTTACTGCATCTTCTATTGCGTGATCATCACTCGAGAATTCTCCTGCTCTATGCACCTTCCATTCTGCAATTAATAAGTCTTCCCTACCATTTAAGTAATTCTGAGGGTTAACTCGTTAACTCTGGTTCTTCACATTTCTAATTCGATAACGTAAATGAACTCCGATTGTAGATTTCCATGCCGATGCCCATCATTAATAATTCATTACTAAAATACTACTAGGCAAAATACCAGACTTTGGTCTTGATAAACTGCGGTATCCTAGAATAAAATATATTCCGTAGCTTTCTGAACGTTGCCCAGTCGAGTTGGATTCGACGATTGACTTCTTTTTACAATTTGGACCCAGCAAAGACACAGTTAAGTAAGTTCTCTTGATAACTATAGTCACTATGATAGACCAGAAATATGACGGAAGTGTCTTAGTGGTTCATATATTAATGAGTATTTTATTTCCTCTCACACACACCAACATACATACAACCGACGCGAAATAGCCGTCTTTATCATTCTCTAATTTTTTATGGAATCAGTTTCTAGTTATTATTTTTTATACCAAAAAGCAGCAAACAGGCAGACGGCCATCCTGATGGTAAATAGTTATCGCCTATGGACAACTGCAACACCAAGGACATCAGTGTTGTGTTGCGGTCCTTGAACTTAGCTTTGCAGTACCTTCTTGAAGAGCCCCGTGTCATAGCCATGAGGAAAATCTGTGCTGGGTAATTCATTCCATAACGCAAGCTTACACATAATGAAGGTTTAAGGGGACTTCACGTTTGTCGCAATTTTGCTAGGGTTTATGGTGTGCGGGTGGGTGGCCATCCAGCGGCGAGAAGTGCGAGTTTGAAACAGCGAACAGGGCACCATATCCAAGAGTTCCTCAGAACATTCTCCATTTTACATGCAGTAGAGAACGTTTAGACACTCAATGTCTCTGAGAAGTCTTAAAGCCTCAAGTGTACAATGTCTACATGTTAACAAATGCGAATAGCTCGCCTTTGTACGGAGTCGAAAGGAGTTAGCTACAATTTGTTGATATGTTGGTTTTTTGTAATTTAGTTGTCGACACAGTATTGCCAAGGCTTGTCGGTCTACTGCTCACGCGCGGATGCTGCGTAGGCGCGCCGCCGGAAACGGAAGTCACGGGTGCGTTCGTTCGCTCATCTGTACAGCCATACCGGAATTACTAGGTTGGTCACAGCGTTCGTTGTGACATATTTATTCCTAATTAAATTGTTTTATATGTGTATTTTTAATATGGCAATTAGTCTTAGCGGTCAAACGGTTGTGTTCAGATGAATATAATTAAGTTGCTGTATAATCGTTTGAATATTCAACTTCAGAATAATTAAAACATTAAATACTTGATATGAGGTATTTTATAGCTTTATTTTAATTAAAGCCAGTGACTTAAGAGGTGGTTTAGTTACCATTTGAATGAAAGCTGACTATTACTGAGACTATATAGAACGCAACTAGATTCACAAAAGTAGGACCACGATGTCCAATAAAAAGATTATCACTGTTTTCTTGCGTTACAATATCCGTTAATACGTGGAATATACTTATGATAATTCTCCATATAAGATACTTGAGTGTGAAACTTTTTCCTATGATATAACAGTTATTAACAAATTGACTGCCTACAACGAGACATCTCGTAGCTTAGTAACTTACCCAGGAGGCCCACTATGAGTTATCTTGTCTGTCGTTAGTAGCCATATTTATACAGCTATCAGAAAAGTTATAATATATGAGTGTAAATATAGATCGATGGCTTCAGCAAAACAGAAAAAAATCCATTTTGTCTTTTTCTCAACTTCGTGATTATTATTATTTACTATGATTACTGTTGTGTATGATGTGACACGAGTAAAACAACAGCTAGTTGAATACGCACTGACGTTTATTCAGACAACTAACAGTGAGCGCAGTCACTGTACATATACATCAATACATACATAACATGGGAGAGATGTTATGTATGTATTGATTTATATGTACAGTGACTGCGCTCACTGTTAGTTGTCTGAATAAACGTCAGTGCGTATTCAACTAGCTGTTGTTTTACTCGTGTCACATCATACACAACAATTACCATTACCACTACATATTATAAAACAGAGTCCTCTGTCTGTCTGTCTGTTCGCGATAAACTCAAAAAGTACTGAACGGATTTTCAAGTTGTTTCCACCAGTAGGTAAAGTGATACCTGAGGAAGGTTTAGGTATATGATTTGTCAAGGTTTTCTTCATTATCACTAGTTAATACGTAATATCATTAAAGCAAAATGGCTTCCCAGGTCAAGTTATTCACCCCTAATCGATAGTTTATATTATGGTCATATAATAATTCCAACAGTTCTGTAAAACGAGTAGCAAATAGAAATAATTTGGAAATAAGGATGGGAGCATAAAATTGACCTAAAAAAATAAAAAATAAAACGGTACTAGAATTAATGTCAGCTTCGTGTGCAGACAGCTAGCCACTTTTATCGGCTGATGGAAAGCAACGAACGTCGACCAGCGTGACATTAACGGGCGTGACCTCGAGCCGTGACCGGTCGCCGCGCCGTGAAATCTGTCAAATCGCCGTGCGCCCGCGCCGACGCACGCCCGCGATTTATGTCTGTCGAATGATCTTATTTAGAACCTACGATATTTATTACCTCTGTGGTAATATAGCAAATTCGAAATTTGAAATTGTTTTGTTTTAGTTTGAATAGCACCAGTGACAGAGAAGTTGAGGAGTAATAGGATAGCATGGTATTGGTATGTCATAAGGAAGATAAAAACCATGTAACTAGAAAAGTTTTGATATGATGGTGGATGGATATAGGAGTCTACTCTAGAAAGACCGAAATAGGTATGGATGGACTATATGAAAAATGATATGTGTGTAAAAGGTGTGAATACTGAGATACCATCTGATTGATGAGAATGAAAAAGGAATACATGTTGTGCCGACCCTACTTAGATGTGATATGGGGAAGAAGATGATGATGTTAATATAGAAATTCCACTATATTAGCTAGTAAATTCCTGTCATTGGTCTGGGGTATTCTTCCTCATAGAAGACACGGTTTTCTTTCCTTGACCAAAGAGGTCATAATGGTTATCCACGATGAACTCCGAAACTACTCAACCAATCCTCATGAAAGTTGGCATTTATGTATAATTTGGTCTAACTTGGGAGGTAGGATAATTTATATTTCGATTAATGGCCTCAATACCTTTAAATACAAGTTAAATAATTGTCAATGTTGATAATTGTTATTAATTGTGAGTTTGATCAGTCTCAAACGGTTAGCGCTTTAAATTAGTTTGTCGACAAAAACTGTAGGACCTACTGATATAAATATTTCATAGATGGCGCCACGTTATAATTTTGAAAATAGTTTATCATAATTTTACGTGTAAATAACTGAGCCACAGCGACGCGTAGCCGGGTCAGCTAGTGTACTATAAATACACATAAATGGATAATTTTCTTCACATTAATAACGCTATTAAATAATATATATCGGCGTAGTAATTAAAAACCTTGTTATATACTAATGACTAAAAGTTTAGTACTAATGACCTACTATTGACTAGTTACAATTGACTTTTATTAAGGAGTTTCAGCGGGGCTTAAGTCTGTCATATTTTATTCATAATTTTACGCCATTTGATTTTTTGTTGTTCTTCTTTGACTTTAAATGTAAGATATAACAAAACCTTCCTGGATATTGTAACAAGGCCATGATCTTCTGGAGCACCGGAATCATCACAAGACCCTATAATAGATACTCACATCACTCACCATAATTATAGTAACAATCTTCAACAAGAAGAAATGGTTGTCAAATCTGGAAGAAGATCCGTTCTAAATTCATATTGATTCAAAGTGAATACCTAATAGTGACAATATCTTATAGCTCTTGGCTATCTTTATTCATTGGTTGCAATAGAAGTCAATTGATGGACAGACGCATGTATTCCCCTGCGGCCCATTGAGCCGAGCGTTCTCGCACTCACGCCTGCGAAACCACCGATCACGCCGCCGTGGTCTGACGCCCAACTTCGGTCCCGCACACTTGCAGCGACCACCCCCGGCAGCATCTTAAAGCTAGGTTCTATCCCCCTGAGTGGACCCTTGAGCATGTTGCTAGAGTGATACAGTGATACCGTATTCACTAGTTTACTGCACACATCACATTTATACCCAGCACGCGTACACACTCACACGGTACGCGGACTAGTTCTTCGAAGGACTTTTTCTTTTTTGGTTGGTTAGGCTTAACCAAAATTATGAGACTCGATATACATATAACTCGCATGGGCAGTTTACTTCGATTAGTTTTGTTGTATTTGAGGCAACAGCACAAGCCGGGTTTCAGCTACTTGGGCACTATAAAGCTTGTAGCCCTTCGGCTGAGTATATGTGTTCGCTATAAAAGTCCGGTGAAATTGTGAAGGCCTATCAGGCCAACAGAGCTGAAAATAAAACTAGTTTACATTTAAACATAAAAACATTTAGATTGTCAAAACATTTACATATTACAGATTTTATATAACTATATTCAAAGTTATTCTGTGTCGGCTACTTAGGTATTAGCTTTTACTACTAACTAGCCTTTGCTCGTAGCTTTTTTTACTTTTATGAATATTGGACCAATTTTTCGGGAACAGTATATTTTTTCGAAATAAAAAGTTGGCAATGTCTTTTCCTATACTACTGACAGTGTGTCTAAAAATAGCTAAACTAAAAATAATTATCGGCTGAGTAGTTAAGGTGTGAAAATGTAAAAACAAATTCACAGTCGTATTTATATATTAGGATGTTCGATTGGTTTTGGTTGATTGAACAATTAAATGTTAAAGATGACGTCATTGTGAATGACGTCAAACTGCTAATACTATTTCGTAATTGTTACCAAGGTATATGATAATATGTAAATAGTCGTGTCCATGAAGTAGTATGAAAATTAAAAAAAAAATTGTATTTTACATTCCAAGATTTAATTCTGCGAACTCAAACCTGTTTCGTGGCATTGGCGTGCTTCACGGTTCGTTATCAAGATCTAGCAGCTATTTGAAATTGTTTAATAACCATCTGCGACGTCGTTTTATCATATAACTTCCATACTCCTATTTACTCTTGGTTTCTATTTATTTCTATCTTACTTATTAATTAAATAAACATGAGACCATGATTTCACATGGCCATTTAATCCCAAATTATACATAACCTGTATTAAGTTAACTAAACAGTCGATATACAGATATATGATGTTTGCATATATACCAGCAATTATACACATCATATAAAAAAAACCCGGGACCTCCCGTCTCACTGGTAGATTTATAAATAAAATATACGAAATAAATAAAGTACGACTATCCTAAGGTATAAACTGTTCTCGATGTCCCGATATATCGGAACGATTGCGGTATACCGAGTGGACTCTTGTACGTTCTTAATCGATAGATGAATTAGAGACTTCGCTTTACCATAGCACACAGTTTCAACGTAGAAATAATGTGAATATTATTACTTTCGCTTATTAACTGACAGAGAAGTTTTTGTGAATAGACAAGGACATAACAATGGAGGTATCCTTGTTTTTATCCAGCCAAATTTATTCTAAATTGATATGTCATTATTATAGACCTCATTATATTCCGCTAACGATTAATCTACTTACTATATCGAATTTGTTAGATTTACATATTACATCACATCACTATTGTCACATCAACCAGTAAAAGTTTCACTGCAGGGATATGGGTTAGTCTACTTCGGTTAACTCTGTAGCTTGGTATTCTGCTGTGTGTGACCGCAGCTCTGGTAGGCACCATATTTTTATTATAAAAACGGCAAGTCCGAGCAATATACAATAACGAATCGTTATAGAATAAGTTTCAGGAATTCGGTTTCTTAACTCTGTCCTCCCAATACATTTCTGATAATTTAATGCAAGTCCGCAAAGTTAGAAAAGTTGAATTTCGTAAAAGACCGGTATGATTTAAATACTAGAAACTATGACAAACTGTTCATTCCAAGTTTCATACACAGTAAAACCATTAATAGTGTGTTAGGTGATAGTGTTATGTTTTATAATCAAGTCTCAAAGCATTTACTGAATTGTAAGTTCAAACGCCATGTCAAGTGAGTTTTGGTGTCAAAACGCTATTATAGTGTGATAGTTGGAACTGACATCTCTCTCTGTGCATCTACTGGAAACGATCGTATCGTTACTGTATTATAAATATTTTTATGTTGAAAATATAAACCAGATTGAGTATCTTGCCGGTTCTTCTCTATGGCTGTAATGTGTTTTGAACCGATGGTAGGTTTGCTGTTCATATGCGCCTTCGTAGGACCTAAATTGAATAAAATGCTTTTGATTTACTAAGAACATTTCTCGGGTACAGGTTTTTTCATGATGTTTTCCTTCAACGTCAGTCGATAGTATTACCAATTGAAATTAGCAAATGTATGCGAATTCCGAAAAAATCGTTGGTAAATACCGTGGTTCGTAGCTACGAATATCGAATTGATATTCCACGGATAAAACCAATCGGCCTCCATGATTTTATGAGTTTTACATTTTTCGATATTTAAATCAATTATAATTTTTAACGTTAAGACATTCATTACTTCGTGAATTTTTTACACATAGCCTATTAATTTTACTTTGCTTATACCTTGATATTAAAAATGAGCTTTTTTGCATATAACCTATTAGTTTTACTTTGTTATTCTGTTAATATTAGGTCTTTACCTATGAAATTGCCGTTTTGTATGAAAAAATTTAAACGAATTTTTTTCATGTATTTTTTATTTCTATTAGTCTAAGTAATCACCCATGCAATCAATGCATCTTTGCCAACACAGTGGCAGTTTATTGATGCCCTTCTTAAAGAAATCAGCTGGACGGGAGGCAACAAGTTCTTCAAAGGCATTTTGTACTGCCTCTCGGGTATTGCATTTTTATCTCGCCAAGGAGTTATCCAAATTCTGGAAAAAGTAGTAGTCTGTAGGCGCAAGGTCTGGTGAGTAGGGTGGATGACGGAGAACTTCCAACCCCAGTTTTTGTAGCTTGGAGACCGTCTACTGTGCAGTTTGAGGTCGCGCGTTGTCGTGCAGGAGCAGTGGCGACGAGCGAATGCTGGTTGGAGATATGCCAGCTTCTTCATCATTGTGTTCAGTTCTTCACATTACACATCTGCAGTAATGCTCACCCCGTTTGGTAAAAAGCTGTGATGAATCACACCGGCACTAGACCACCAAACAGTGACCATCACTTTTCTAGGGGTAAGTTTTCGTTTAGGGCATTGTTTAGGTGCTGAACCAAGATCCAACCAACTTGCTGAGCGCTTGTGGTTATCAAACAAAATCCATTTTTCATCGCAGGTAACAATGCGGTTCAAAATTCCTTCATTTGTGTGTCTGTTGAGCAGTGCAAGGCAAATCTCGACGCGTAATTCGCGCTGGCGATCATTGAGTTCGTAGGGCACCCATTTGTCAAACTTTTTTACCTTGCCAATTTGACGCACATGGACCAATATTGTTTTGACGCTAACGTCGAAAGCTGCTGCTAATTCAGCCGTAGATGATGTATCATCAGCTTCCACAATCGCCTTTAATTCGTCATTATCGACCAAAGTCTTCGGACGACCGCGAGGTTCATTTTTCAGGTCGAAATTCCCAGAACAGAAGCGAGTAAGCCTATAAGAGGTGGTGCGTTGGTTTGTAATGTTAGCTCCGTAAACGTTGTTGATGTTGCGTGCCGCTTGTGCCGCGTTGTTGCCACGACGGTACTCATATTACTCATATTCCATAATTACTCGAATTTTTAACGTATCCATGATGACGAAAAAGATTGAAATATGACGAAAATGTAACACTAATCAATAAACAAATGACTACTTTTGGAAAAAGAATTCCATGTTTTTAAAATAAAATTAATTTGAAATTAGAATTCTTAGCCAAACAAAAATTATTTTAATTTGAAATGGCCAGTACTAGACCTATTATTTAAAAAATGAATATAAAACCTTTTCGCAGTGAAATTTTTTTTATATCATAGGAGGCAAACGAATAGGTGGGTCACCTCATGATAAGTGATCACCACCGTCCATAGACACATGCAACATCAGGAGAGTCGCAAGTGCGTTACCAGCCTTTGTTTGGGGGAGGAGGGAGAAGGGATGGTGACGGAGGAAAGAGAAGTGGTCCTCCGGCGCTCTCACTGACCGAACAATAATAATAATATATATACTGCCAAACGTTAATAAGTAAAACAATTGCGTGTCGTATATAACTGAAGATAGATGGCGACTGTTGAGTGCAGTTTTGCAATTAGTTTATTTCAACACTTATTACACAGGGTCGGTTATCTAAAGTTGGCAAGTACAACACACATGTCCATTACGCTGGTGAAGTATCTGTGTATAAATAAAAACCTCTCTATCTCTTTCGTACACAACTTAGTTTGTAAGCGGGATAAAGACTGATGTTGTTTTGTTTTTGCAGCATGCTAGAAATATGGCGTGTCCTTTGCCATTTTTTTTAAACCGACCAGCCACAAATCAAAGTCAAATCAAACTGATTTTTGGACTACACTGTATCTTAATAATGCATCAGTGTGAGTACTGTGAACATGCCTTATTTAGTTAACCGACTTGTACCAACGAAGCGACAAAAAAAAACGTGGATAACCGTTCGTGATTCACCGTATTTATTTAAAAAAGTCTCATGCGCCGTGAGGTTTCGAAATATAGGTGAAAAGAAAAAAGAGCAATTAGAAATTTTTAATAAAGTGAAGCGGTTTTAGATTGAAGAGAAGGGATGTCTGTGAGTAGCTGGTCACGCGCATCGCGTCGCGACACGACAAGTTCCGATGTCCAGCGTTTGACACCTTTCCACTTCGGAACTCGCTAGAAAAAGTCTATTGTACTTAAATCGAAGACATTAAACAACTACGTAAAGTTATAGAGACATACAAAATGCAAATCGAAATCCCTATCCAGTTGTCAGTTTACAATTGTCGTACAATCTAATGGCTACGTCAAAATGAATGGGTTTCGCTTTACATAGTTTGTTGCTTATCTGTACTTCTATACACCAATATTATAAAACTGAAGAGTTTGTTTGCTTAAACGTGCTAAACTAAGAAACTACTCGTCCGATTTGTAAAATTATTTCAGTTTGAATTACCTCATTTATCGAGGAAGGCTATATATATCTTCACTAAGACAAACGGGGGCGAAGCACTAATGAATTTTTATGTTGGTAGAGCCACACTGAAACTATTACTGGTTTCAGCATGAATGGGTCGGCTCGTCCGGGGTAGTACCACCCTCTCATAGAAACACCGACGTGAAGTAACAGTGCTTGAATTGTTGTGTTTCGTTCGGTCAGTGAGAGCGCCGGAGGCCCACCTCCCTTCCCCTCTCCTCTCTCCTCTCCCTCACCCTTCCCCCAAAGGGTGGCAACGCACTTGCGACTCCTTTGGTGCTGTTAGTGTCCATGGACGGTGGTGATCACTTAACATCAGGTGACCCACATGCTCGTTTGCCACCTATGACATAAAAAAATTAAATAATAATGTTTCAAAATCCGGGATTTTCTTCCTTTTGAGAGCTTCCGCTGCATATTAGCGTTAGCCCAAAGTACCTATACCACGCGGTCGTAGTAGTTCCAGTAGCTGGTTATTTCTGTATGAATAAAAAATTATTGCCGAATTTATTTATTTAACTAATTCTTTTTTGTTGCGTTTGTTGCATTGCAGGACAAAGTTTGTATGGAAGGAAATGTTTCATTCAAAATCTCCATACACAAGTGACAGTGAGTATAGTATAGTATAGTGTATAGTAAGTATGTGTACAGAATAAGTAATTAAGTTTAATAAGTAAGTTTGTAGGTGGTAGAGGCACGTTGAAGCTATTACTGGTTTCGGCATGAATGGGTCGGCTCCTCCGGGGTACTACCACTCAAATCACAGAAACACCCTGAAGTAACAGTGCTTGCATTGTTGCGTCAGTGAGACCACCGGAGGCCCACCTCCCTCTCGCTCCCCTCCCTACTCCTCCCCGACACACAGGTAACGCACTTGCGTCTCCCTGATGTTGCTAATATCTATGAACTGTGGTGATCACTTAACATCAAGTGACCCACCTGTTCGTTTGCATTTTATTATATAAAAAAGGTAAGGAAATCTTCAAAAATATTGTTAGAATTGGCAGATTTTTTCGGATATTTTGTGATTTTATTTCATTAGGGAACATTCAAGTATTACGTAAGCCCTAAAGTCTTTAAGGGTATACCTATTTATATATCTAGTAATAAGATTATTTTTAGTTGAGAAAATTGAGTGAGTTCCCGTTGAAATAGGAATTAATTTTAATTTGTGTTTATTTGGAATTTAATTATAATAATTGGCGTTCTATACATTTTAAGCTCTTTGATTAAACTGTATTAAACTGCACTGTGTTGAAAAATTAAATTAACGTTGCTGTAAATAGACTCTTACCGTTTTCTTTTTTCCATATACCTCTGTACAAGCACGTACAATAATCTATACATATAAAATAAGTTGGAGTGTCTGTTTTTTGTTTGCGTTAATCTCCGATACGGCTGAATCGATTTTCATGTGAATTTACAGGTCGATAGAGACTTTCTAGAGAACTATTTAAATTAATATTATTACACTTTCTCATGAAAAGTAAGCAGTAATGACAAAAACAAGCAGTAAACAGTGGTGTTTGAATACCGGAAGAGTTATACTGATTAATTTGCAAAAGCAAAATTACCTAGAGCAAAAAAAAAGACAGTCCACTACAAATTCAGATGAAACAAGTATTAATACATTGTTCATATCAAATCAAAAATACTTTATTCAATTTAGGCCCTAAGAAGGCACTTATGAACGTCAAAACTACCACCGGTTCGGAAAACAACCCAGTCATAGAGAAGAACCGGCAAGAAACTCGATCTGGTTTATCTTTTCAAGGAATATATATAATATTTAGAATACATTAAGTACATATGTCACAAACGTTTTTAATAGACGCACAAAGATGAGTCATTATGTCGAATATATAAAATAAAAACTGCCCGCTCGCATCGAAAGCGTTAACATCAATGTAAAGATGCTCCGTGACGGTGCGAAGCACGTGTAATCGATTGTGATCATTTTACGTTTATCTGCAACATATTTTAATTGATTATATCGACGTCAGGACCAAGTGTTAACCAAGGACGCATTTTTAATTACTTTTCGTTGATTTAATTACTAATAATTTCGCTCTGTTTATTAATAGTTTCAGATTTAACTTTTTCAGCTAGACCTCGCGCAAATAAAATCACTTTTTTTTGTTACAGTTAGATGTCATAGCAGCCAATTAATTTTAGGTGGAAGTGCAAAGTAGGATACACTATAATATGTAATTACGGACTTACACAAAGTAACGCCTTCTTCAATTAAACAAAATAAAAACATGCAAACAGAAAAATTCCATTGTATTTATATTTAAAAAAAACAAGGAGTAAAATCAATTTAGTTTTAGAGGAAGATAAAGCGAATACGGAATTATGATTTTGTTTATTTTATGTAGTTATAATATCAGTCTGAACTACAGTTGTCTCTCTCGCGCTTTATATATAATAATTCAAGCATAGCGCGATAGCAAGAGACTTCTCTTTTAACCTATTCTACAAATTTCTTCTAAATAGCGTTTCTTCTTTAGATTAGACATACGCGATATCTAAACATGACACTAAGGTTATTTTTTTGTCATATTATTAACCATTGATTAATAAATTGAAGGGAATTCATGTCAATTCATTTTATGTCATGGTATCTGCGTACTTAAAAACAGTAATTCCAACACGTACTGGCCGAAACCGTAAATAATAATCCACTAAAATCACATATAAAAGCATGTAGGATAATTACTGGTGGGGAGCAGCCCCTATAAGGGTCCCATGAAGTATAGGGTTCCACGTCGACTACGCCGACTGGAATAAACTCAATATTCGATGGACTGTTTATGTCATGGAAGCGGGTTTGCGCAAGCATTCACAGATTTTGTTGGGGTACCGAGGTACAGTTGCTGACAAAATTTTTACACGATTATAAATTTCTTTTAATTCACAATTCTTGAAATAATTCTTTGTTTGTATATTCTTATAAATCGTAAATTAAAAAAGAAGTGATGTAATTTTTTTATGATCATTTTTGTATTCTAACGTATTTCTTTATTTAGTTCTTCACTGTAGTTTTGTTTCTTTTGTAACATAAGTAATTTATAATATAAATAGATCAAACTTATCTACACTATAACTATATTTAACTAAAAATTAAGGTAAGTGTTGTAATACATAATTGGTAAAACTGTGTTCAATAGGTTACCTATTATTGGATTTTTATTAGTTTTTTTCTAGACTCCAGAAGTAGATTAGTGATTACAGACAACACAAAATGCCTTTCTTTATATGGACATAGCAACATAAATAAATTAAATACTTTATTGAATTATTCAAATGAAAATTTTAAGAAAACTTATTACTATAAAGTGTTTAAAAACGGTATCGCGTTACTATCGCCTTTTAAATTGAAGCTTTTTAAAGCTGATATTATAGTTTTATAAAAAACGAATCCTTCAATAAGTGATTCGTTACCAGTTTGCGTTATACTCAAACCACCAACATCATATACGTAGTTTGTTTCTAATGCTACAATGCATTCTAAAGCAGTTAGCTTACATTAATAATTTGAAATGTGTGTATTCATCAACTTATCGGTATTAAATAAAATAGAAGAAAATTATGTATCTTGGTAATAATTATATGTATTTTGTGTACAAGTGTACAGCGGGGTGGGGCTTGAGGGGTATCCCGCGGCAGGGGAGCGCACACCTGGCCGCCGCAGCTGCGCGCGAGCAAATCTCACGCACAGCTTCCACGCGCGCATGCGTGAACATGCACACACAAACACTCCTATATACGTACTGATATGTAAGTACATGTATACAACTTAGTATTATAAGTGCGTTTATAGAATTATTTCTCGATGTTTATTGCTTATTCTAGAAGATTCCATCTCTAAAATGTAATTACACTAATGTATATATATTAGGATTACATAAGGGCACATATATAATAACATATGCATGCAGTGTAAAAAAAGCGAAATAAAATGATCATTGAAAGAGATTTGTAAATATACTTAGGAAACTGAACATACGTATGTACGCATAAATATTACCGCTATTTTGTTATTCGTTCATATCTATTATATGTTTTACTGCAGAGCCACTCCGGATTACCGTTGGGTACTTATTAACGTGACGTCATAATTGTCCAAGCACTTTATATACTATCCGACCTATTTCTGATAATTATATATAGATCATCGCAATCAAACAGTCTTCGTAAGTATCAGTAAATAAAGAACTTTGTTGTTGTAGCTCATAGTTTCAAATCTTGTAATACCTTGTTTGTAATATTTGTTGAAATTACATTTATTATCCGATACGAGATATATATATAAGAGTTATTGAGTTATGTATGCTTGGTACACATATATGTTTCAACAGCTCATATATGTATGAATAGTTAGCTTAGCTTAGGTTAGCTCACATAGGTCGCGAATTGCGTGTATCAGGTAACAGCCAAAGCCGCCGTGTCCCGTGCACCCTTGAGCTAGTTGTCAAAATAAATTGGCTGAGTGCCTTAAGCGCTCGCTTTAGTAGTCCGGTGAAGCTGTTAAGACCTTGCTTGATCAATAGCGTAGTTAGTTAAAAAAAAAAATTGATATTACATTTTGTTTGTTGCAATTTTTAAGTATATTAAATATTCAGTGTAAGTTATATATTTTAATTGGACGATCATTATACTACATTAGGTATAGCAGCTTCGTACATACCACATTATTTTAGTTAATATTGTACAAGATAGAAATGGCAACTTTGGGTTAACTTAAGGCTACATAATGTGCGTTTTTAAGATCTACAATTCCATAACGTCCAAAAAGTTTACTTAAGTCAACTTGATTACAGTTCATCGAATTTTATGATTTTTTTTTATTATATAATTTTTTTTCATGAAATTTTATCATGCACTTTATTAATTATTTATTTACTATTATTACTACGTAATGAAATATATATTGTTTTTTTTTTTTGTTTTCGAACTGACTATGCTAATAATTTTTTTTCATGAAATTTTATCATGCACTTTATTAATTATTTATTTACTATTATTACTACGTAATGAAATATATATTGTTTTTTTTTTTTGTTTTCGAACTGACTATGCTATTGACCTGGCAAGGTCTTTACAGCTTCACCGGACTACTAAGGCCGAGCGCTTAGGGCACTCAGCCGATTTTGGTTTTGGGTAACATACACAAGGGTGCACGCACACCTCGGCTTGGGCTGTTTCCTGGAAAAAGACACGTCTGTCCTAGCTAACTATTCTAAGCTATTCATACATATATACATTTGTGAACCATACAATCGAAATTGCATGATTCACAAATGAATACGTGTATATCGGATTGAAACGAACTTAAACTATTCGATTCAGTTCGATGAGGGAAAAATAAAAACAAAACCCTCCCACCATGTGTATATATGTGCACGTGTGTGAGAGAGATGATCTCATATGTCTGTTCAAGTGATGTAGGTGAGTCACTGTATCGCGAAAATAATATCAAGAGGGCTCCGCGCGGGGACGACCTAGGCTCGAGATATTATTGAGAACCGCGAAGTGTGCGGGAGCTAATAGGGATCGATTACAAAAGCGTGGGCGCAACACGCATTTTATAAGATTGAATTTAAATTTACTAACGGTGACGGCACCGAAGTCTAAAAATAGACATAACAAAAATTATTATTATTGTTTGACGGTTATTTTTAGGGGAAGATAGACGTAAATACGCGATTTACTCTATCTTATTTGAGTTATTTATTTTTTAACAGCTGCGCGCGCGAGCCGTTGTAGTGTAGCCGCGATGGCTGGAAATCTATGGATTGCCGTGACGGCACCTAGTAGCGGATTACGAGAGCACTCTTCGTACGCCGAGATCTCCGAGATCTCGTGGAAAATGAGTAGTTGACCTGCGTAGTCAATACTCGATAGGGAAAAGGAGTATGCGGGGTCATCCTGTGAAGGATTAGCCGCCGGAGGTTTGGGAGTGTGCTGGGACGCGGGTTTAGGAGCCCACGGGGCCTGAGGGGCCCGGTAGGGGCGGGGGGGCGCACTAGTCGCGGGTACGGACGCTGCCGGTGCACGAGACGTGCCCGGCAGGTTCGGGAAGGCCTCTCGAGACATGAGAGGCGGAGGTCGAGGACGGGCGGGGGCAGCGGCCGTCTTAGACGGCGACGCCTGCCTGGGGTATCGAGGGCGCTTTGTGCGCGGGGCGCGGGGACATCCGCGATAATTCGCGGTATGGCCCACGCCGCGGCACAGAACACAGCTCGGAGGGTCGGAGGCGTCTTTCGTGCGAGAACACTCCCTAGTGGAGTGGTCGCCGAGGCACTTAACGCACCTGGGTTTCAGGCGACAGTTTCGTGCGGAGTGTCCGTACACCTGGCAGTTGTGACACTGCGAGGGCACAGACGTTTTGCGCGGCGGCTCGACTATGACGCCGGAGAGGCCGCAAAGGGATGTAAGATTAAAAATCGCTTTCCCCTGAGGGGTGCGATCGAGGACAACGAGAACCATATCATATGGAGCCCTGGTGCGCGGAGAGCGCATACGATGAACCTCGCGAACAGGAATCTTCTGTTCCTTGAGGTCGTCTGAAATGTCGTCAGTCGGGAGTTCTGAGGGGACTCTACGGATCACAACCCGTAGTTTACGCTCCTCTTCGAGAGAGTGCGTGAAATAGCCCCACTGGTTGTCCCGAAGGAAACGAGTGAGGTTGCGATGGGCGGTGGACGTGGCTACCTTCACCTGAATACCTACAGCGGTATTCACGGCGGAGGTGTAAGGGATACCTGCCGTTTCCAGCAGGCTAGAAATCTCAACCCAAGACGCTTTGTCTTGGATCGTAACGGGGGGCGGTGGGCGGGGCTTCTTGCCCGAAACTGCGGAACCCGCAGCCACGGGCGAGTCGGGTCTAGAGGGCGCTGGTGTCGCCTTTGGCACTTTCGCGCCATCGACGTTTGCGATCTTTTTAGAGGGCAATTTGTCCTCCGGATCGGAAGAGGAGTTCGAGCGCTTCTTGCGCGGTTTGCGGTGCGTGACGGTGGTGAAGCCATCGTCCGCAGCAGGGGCTTGCTCAGCCTGAGGGGCTTGCTCGGCAGGGGGATCCTGCTGAGCAGGAGGGTCTTGCTCCATGTCGGAGCCGGAGTCGGAGTCGGAGTCATCGCTATCGCGATCGGCTGGGATTGGGAAGTTGTTGGAAGCCTCGATCTTGGCATAGATCGAGGGAGCGGGCTTCGAGGAATGAGGGAGCTCGGTGCGACGCTTTGCAGCGTACGCATCGTAATCGTCTACGAGACGAGGACAGATAGCGGCTATGAAGCCGCGGAGGCTAATGAGCTCAGTCTCTAAGAGACTGATCTCTTGTTCAGCGGCCATACCGGGGCCTGAGGAGGGGAGTGGGGCGGGGGAAGACATGTGAAACCTCCCTGCCAGAGGGGCAGGGGGGCGCGCCTTAATGAATTTAACGGACTATCCCGAGTCCGGATCAAAGGGAGCTGTTTAAAACTAAACAAAATAGGAAAACAACGCAAATAAGTACCTGAGCGAGACAGGGGAATAATAACATAAGACTACTTAAATAAACAAACAATAAAAAGAATATAAATTTAAAAATAAATCACTGAAGAATTAAAGAAATACGTAAATAAATAGATAAACAAAAGAGTAAATAAATAAATATACCAAGAAATAGATAAAGCAATAAATAAATACAAGGAAAGGTCTCACTCAGTTCCAAGAAAAAGAACGCAGGTGCAGCGCACCTGTGAAGCGCAGGTGTGCCGGATCGAAACAAACAATAACTGACTTCACTAAATCACGAGTATTAAAATCGAACTTAGCGCGCGCAGCAAAACGGACAACCGCTCAAGTCGACGGTTCGATCGGAACTCCTAAATATATATTGAGTATAATTAAACTACTAGGATAACTCGGAGCTAGAACTATATATGAAGATAATATACATGTCAATCTTACGGAAAAAATCTTTAAATGTTTGTGAACACCGTATAAAAATCTATTGTGTAGTTTAAAAAGAAAGTAAGACTTTATTTTCTACTATTTTAGGATTAACAAACGTGATGAAGATTCGTTGAATGTTACACATGTTTTCACTTTTATCATCGATTATTTGTAATAAATTCTTGCTAAGAGAAATAAGATTAATCGTTGCGTAACTCTGAACAATAAGTATATACAAAAAGTCCCAAGGACGAACTACGAAATATCTCCTAAGGTTTCTTACATATTTTTTTACGCATAACTGCTTCTGACTCATTAACGAAGCTTTAGTTGAGTACAATTATTTATTGTAATATTTTATATTTAGACTAGCTGTTACCCGTAGCTTCGTCTGCGTTGTTTATTATCCCAACTGTTTTGTTTATATCTCATATGAATTCAGCAGCTTTTTTTTTCCTCGAACTGAATAAGTTATTGCCCTAGCAAGGTCTTAACATCTTCACCGGACTACTAAGGCGAGCGCTTAAGGTACTCAGCCGATTTTATTTGACAACTAGCGCAAGGGTGCACGGCACAACTCGGCTATAGGGCTGTTGCCTGATACATGCAATTCGCGACCTATCTGAGCTAACCTAAGTTAAGCTAACAATTCATACATACCTCAACAACTCTTATATATATTTCGTATCGGATAATTCTCTAAACGATTTCAGTTTGATAAGGGGGAAAAATAAAACCCTTCCACTTGCATGTGTAAGCATGTATGCGTGCACGTGTGTGGAGGTGATATGTGTAATGTTGTCGCAGTGATGTAAGATTTTGTGTCACTGTATCGCGCGTGTAGTGTACTCAAGGGCTCCACGCCGAGGGAACGGCCCTAGGAATTCGGCAGCATTTTCGTCGAAAGCTCCCAGACGGTTTGGCTGTTGTCCGACACTTCTAACAATTATCGGTATACTTCAACCAATTTACATGAAATCTTGACAAATTATATATCTAAACCTTGCTCATGAATCACTTTATGTACTGGTGTAACCCGCATGAAAATCCGTTCAGTAGTTTTTAAGTTTGTCGCGAACATACAGGCAGACTCACGTGGCGGAGGACTTTGTGTTATAATATGTAGTGAATTCTATTTTCTTAACTACAACAAATAGCGATTTATATGTTAAAAATTTTGTGACATTATTCGATGCACTATTTTTTATACGTTGTAGGTTTTAGCGTTCGACCATAAGCTTTCATCTGATGTTAAATGACATTGCAGCTGCCGGGATACACCGAACTTGAGGATGGTAAATAAGCAGGCGGACTTAGAAAAACCATGCTGTTTTCATGACGTCGTTTTCCTTCACCGAAAGCTCCGAGTCAGATCCTAGGATTTGGAACTACGTCGCGTACCTACGTACGTACGCAGACGCCAGGTCTTTTGTCATTGATTTACTTTTTATGTTTTCTTTTTTAAGGTGAAAACTTCTTGAGTTGAGTGATTTTTTGAAAGGGGAACACTTATTAGCGTCGTCGATGACCTTGACATGCTCGAGACGTATTGCGCTTGCGACACAATAGCGATGTTTAATATAGCGGCCTGTGTAGATGTATTATTGATATTTTGTATTGAGTTTCTGCCGCCCATCATATGTTTGCCAATAGATGTGAAAAGTATACTAATGTTGATAATTTCAATTTACAAATTTTGCAACATATATAATTCAGATTATAATTGATTTAAATATTCAAATAAGGACATAGTTATTCCATTGTTTTGAGTTTTCACTTCTATCGGAAATCATTATAACTGCCTCGACTTTTTTTGTATACTTTTATCTCTATGACAATAAATACGTTTGTTTCTGTCATAATAACAAAGACATATGAATTTGCAGGTTTTTTTTTTATATTATAGGTGGCAAACGAACAAGCGGGTCACCTGATGGTAAGTGATCACCGCCGTCCATAGATACTAGCAACACCAGGGGAGTCGCCAGTGCGTTGCCAACCTGTGTTTGGGGGGAGCGGGTTGTGGGAGGTGAGGAGGAGGGGGAAGTGATGGGAGGGAGGTGGTACTCCGGTGCTCTCACTGACCGAACGAAACGCAACAATGCAAGCACTGATACTTCACGTCGGTGTTTCTGTGGGTCAGGTAGTACTACTCCGGGTGAACCGTTAGCGTGTCAAGTAGTTGACAGAGATAATGTATTAAAGGTGATTAGAAATCATAGTATAGAATTGGATAAAAAAAACTTTATAAACTGCGTGTATATCTCATACTGAATGGAATCAATTCACTCTCGCTGATTTCATTGTGGACGACCAACAGGTTGTATTAACAAATTTCACCCGCGTTACCGAATCATATGAATGGCGGATTCCTAAAAAGCATTCCTTACAAGTTGTATTGTCTGATACACAATGTCAGGCGCCGTGTAACAATGCTAGTTTACAAGTGTATTCACGCTATAGCTCTTTATAAATCAACCGATTTATTTTGACCCGTTTATACTCGCATGGAGTGACTCTCGTTCGTCTGTCCCCGTTGATCACGGGGAGGCGGGGCAGGCCCACTTACGATGGCTAGGTTCTAAAGCATGATATTGTTGTTATATCAATAGTAGCTAACTTTTTGTATAGAATGTATACTTTTGTGATTAATATAATTATCAGGTGTACGTTTTGGTAGTTGTGAATGGGTTTTGTTACGGTATTTGCATATCTCATGATAAATATTTATGAATTAAGTCTTTACTTTTATTATATCTAATTATACATGAAGCAGTTTACATATTAATTGTACAGTTCGACATTACGGACTTCTTTAATCTAAAGGGAAATGATATCTATAAATATAATTAGAATGTATATGACTGTAGATGTGTATTCTGTAAAAAAAATCTTGCAGATGTCTACGTATAAGTAATAAAATACATTTCAATCATTTTTAGAATTATCAGTCGGTCTGTTTGTTTGAATACGCATCACTGCTAAAGTAATGTGTTCATGATAAAAAAAAAACCATAAAGAAAAATCGGTTCACTCTATCAAAAGTTATTGTAAATTGAATGACGACGCGACTTAAGCACGAGAGAAAAGTAGATAAGTGAATAGATTTAATACATTCCGATGATTTTATTAATAATTTTTTTTTAATTAGGGTTCCACACGGATGAAGTCGGGGGCTCAGCTAGACATCAATAAAAAAAAGTGTGTTTCTCTTACCTACCTGTCTAATAAAAATCAATTACCAAATGTATGTAAGTGCAACAATTCAGAACCGATGCATATTTTGGTTAAAAAAAATTGTGCTGGTAATTTTCAGAAAAAGGTTTTATGCAAAAGGATGTTAAAAAAATTCAGTTAGAAAATCTGCATATAATTTAAAATCGATATAAGGGTTATAGATCGGGTGTAAGCAGTAATAAGATATATCTTTCATCTTGCTAGAAGTACAGAATAAGATATATCTTTCATGAGTAAAGTACTTCTATTTAGGTCAAATCTGTACTAATGCGCTCTAAGACGCGGCTAAAAACTAGTGAAAAGTAAAACCATTTACTACTGAACAAAGTCGGAGCGTAAGCTAGTATTGAACATGGCGGGTAAGAATTTAATTAGTTGTAAATCAAAGTATTAGTTAACGTTGAATTCATTTTCGATCCATTTTAATGGTGCAGATGTGTTTAATAATTTACATAGAAATTTATAGTAGACACACATTCAAATTCGATTAGTAAGTCGTAACGGAGGTTGATCAAATGGTTTCAATAAGTACGCAAAATTACAAATGAATATTATTTTCATATAAGTGAAATAAAGTATACATAGATAATTACGAAAATAGTATTTAAATTTTGCAATTATAAAAATATAACTAATTTGGGGTTATGTTTTTGATTCGTTCTACATTCCTTTGTATAATTTATTATCTGACCTTACTTCTATATATGTTAGGGAATTGTATAAAATTAATTTAAAGCATTGTCAGTTTTGCACCTGTATTACGTCACTTAAGCGATATATTCACACAGGCGATTAAGCCTTCAATAAAAAAAAAGATTCGTAGTTCCGGCGATATTCATCATAAACATACAAAATTGATCTCTTATATACTGTGATAACCAATACTATTTATTAATAAACAATAAAAAAATAAAATGACGATTTATAATCATGGCTAAAACGCTATAAATAATTTCAAGGCATTTTAATCAAGTTACCTTTGCCTCCTGTATATAAAATATTAACAAAATATATTGATGTTCTAAATTCAAAATCGGTTGCGCACATTGTCGGCCATCGCGCTATTCGTATAGATGCACGTGCGTACGGTGTAGATTTTCAGTTGGTAACCAGACGCCGCCCCTCCCGCTCTCATGGCTGAAACGACAAAAAATACTGGTAATTGAACACGTCCGTAGTATAAAGAAAAAATTGTATATACGTATATATGATTTATGTCATACTATATACGTTTCGTAACTTCTTTATTTTTTGTCTTCGGCGTAGCGGGCTTTTGAGTCTATGGAGGTCAAATAAGTGTATAGAAATGATATGAAGTCATCTATTTGCTTTGAAATTTGTTGAGGCCTAACTTTGTGATTTAATTGTGTTTATTATTTTTTAATCTGTAAAAGTATAATCTATATTAATAAATGTCCTTTTACATGTAATTTGTTTTGTACATTTTTGGAATAGATATATTTTATATAGCCTATGAATTTTTTGAAGTAAAACTTTTTTAGACGCGACTAGGAGGTAACTGGACGACAATGCAACGGAAGTCCGTTACGGCAATATGGCGTCACGTTTCTGTACCATCCGATTGATAATAATTAAACATAACCAAAACTTCTATTAAATCATATTTTATTTAATTCGTTACTTATCATAGTAATCTGTTCGTACTTTTCTATATTTTATTTACTTTATAACAAAGAGTTGCTACTAATATTTCTTGTATTATTTAAGTTCTAAATTACCTGATAGATGGCACTATATATAATGAAGCTTTGATTTAATTTGTTACTTACTTAGATTGAAACCAGATGGCAGCACGGTCGCGCTCCCATATAATTATACTTTTTTTTTCGAACTGACTATGCTATTGACTTAGCAAGGTCTTAACAGCTTCACTATCACACAGCTATCTATAATTATACATAATTTATTCTATTGTATGATTATTATTACAATTCAATTGAATATGTTTTTCAAAATTTTTGGTTTATTTGTTTATAAACTATATATTGACAAAATCACAAATATTTAAAAAGTTTTACTTAAATCGCGTGTGACAGTTACACGCACTCATTTTTTTCTGTTCGTCTATTTCTTTCAATACCTTATTTACATTTAAAAATAGCTTCCATGTGTATGAAATTGTATATATTGAAGTAGTTATGTACCCTTCTACAATTTATTACGAATACCAGATATATATAGTTACTTTCTATAAATATCTAGTAATCGTCGAAGCGTCTGTTATTGATCGTGTATCATTTGGAAAGCTTAGAGTTTTGTCGAGTCTATGGCCATAACTTTTATAAATACGCTGGAAACCAACACTGTAGTCATTGTTAAGAAATCTATATTTATTGACTGAAAATATAGGCTTAACATTTTTACAATATTGCTTTAGTGCGAAAAAATAAAATTACAAAAATTGACTCGATAGATGGCGCTGTGAACGAGTTATGAACTGTTAAACGTTTTATGTAATGTATTTTTTGGATAACACTGGGTTTTATTAGCTATAGTAGCTAGTAGCGTATAGTAGTATATTTTAAAATCGTGAAAGTGTCAGTTAGTTTACACAACAAATTGGCATAATAAAATGATAACTTAAAGGAAATAATCAATACGAGTCTTTGTAATAAAACATAAAAGAATAACGATCAAAAAGTAATTAGTAGTGTATTCCAAGTAACAGATTTTTAGTAGTCTTTAATATTGTGTATTACAAGAAACATAATGGTAACAGCGGAATATTAGAAGGAAAAAAGCTAGGATGCGTTAAAATATGGACCAATTACACGGGGAAAACTGGTACTGTGGTCTGACCGGGAAAAGAAAAGAATAGGGCACGATGGAAACTGCTAAAAGAAGCAGAAGTGTCAAGTGTGACGCTGATCAATAACATAGGAAGACTGAAGCAATATAAAATACTAGCTTCTTCCCGTGACTTCGTCGGCTTGGAATAGTTACTTTGGGCTAACGCTCACACGCATCCGAAGCTTCCAAAAGGAAAAAAAAAACGATTTTGAAACATTGTTCATTGGTGAGTATAGATAGTAAAGTATAGAAGTATATATAATAAAATAATGTGTTAAAATTGTAGGACTGTGTTCGGATTATAGAATTGGCTCTAGTTTCTTAAAATTGTACAAGTGCTTTAAAATTGAAGTACGGTTCAAAATACCAACGAAAAACAACAGTAAAAACTCGGCCATGAAATATATTGTGAAATGCTTGCAAGAAACACATAACGTTCGTATAAATAAAGCCAATCCTTCAATGAGACGCACAAAGGAGCGGAAACGTACGCTCGAGCTCAACCCTCTGCGAGATTATTTTCTGAAGATTACATATAATGAGAGGTTACCGATTTTTTTCCCCCGACTATCTTCAATTGGAGTCTTGTTTCGTGTAACGGTAGGATGTATATTATTATGTCAGGATATCCGAAAGGATGTTGTTTTGATGGTGAAAGGTGATCGATTGTAGACGACAGTTTTTTAATATACACCCAGGGTCTGATTGGTCGGAACAGAGATCGAATCCAGTGGTAAGAGTTGGTTCAGCAACCCTGCACTCTCCGCCCGTCTCGCTATACGTGTCTTTTGTTTTATTGGTGGTAAAAATTTATACAAAAGTAAATCGAAACATAAGTATCTTAAAATTATCTATGAAATATACCGCGTTGAATGTCATAGTCCAGTCTATACTAATATTATAAAGAGATAAAGTTTGTGAGTTTGTGACGTTGTAAGGGGTAATCGCAGAAACTACTGGTCCGATTTGAAAAAGTGTTATATAGCTCATTTATCAGGGAAGGTTATAGGCTATATATCATCACGCTAAGACCCATAGGAGCGGAGCAGCAGTGAATAATGTTGCAAAATCGGGGTATTTTTTCCTTTTCAGAGCTTCCGCTGCATTTTAGCGCAAAATAACCATTCCACGCGTACGTATTACCACCCAACGAAGTGGGCACGGGTCGGCTAGTACGTTATACGGTCAGTAGCTTAGCTGTAATTGCGTCGCAAAAAAAAACTGTATTTTCAATAGTTTTTCACATGTATTTATGTATAATACTTTAATAGCTTAAACAGCTTGATATATTTTAAAGGACATGTCGTTTGATTCGTGAATTCGTGGGAATGATATAAGCTATAAAATATACAAGTAACTTCTTGTAATAAAAAGAAACAGAGAATCATTATTAATATTTTATTCATTTTCCGTAGCAATAGTCAACTTTAATATTCAAAATTGTATTAATTTACAGAAATAAAATAAATGAGTACTATTGCGGTCGCCTTCTTTATGCTATTAAAATAAACTTGTTCAAAAATATAATTATTTCATAAAATGATTTAATCCTAAAGATTTTTTTTATGTTTATGAGATCATATCACTTAAAATTATATAACGCATTTGAATTGAAACGCAAAAGTTGTATTTTGTTATTGTTAGAAAACCTTAATTTCTGGATCTATCAATCACATTGATACAGCATTTGTATTCTATAGTAAACTTACTGAAGAAGGTTATTACGCTATCTAATGTCGCACTATGACTTTTAGAGGCGTAGCAAGTACCATACAAAATGTAGGTCAGTAAATATCCTAAATGAGAGTGAAGAGATAGCGCGATATATTCGAGCCCTATGCCGGGAAAAACTAAATAGGAGCGGTGTTACCATGGCATACATATAATCAGCTGTAAAATTGCCTGTAAATAATTTGTTACCTTAATATGAAATACATATGCGTAATAGAAAATTTGAAATTAAGTAGCCAATAAATTAATCCTCAGTCGTCTACCTATATCATACGAATTATATTAGGTCTTTACCTATGAAATTGCCGTTTTGTATGAAAAAATTAAACGAATTTTTTCCATGTATTTTTTATTTGTATTAATCGAAGTAATCACCCATGCAATCAATGGATCTTTGCCAACGCAGTGGCAGTTTATTGATGCCCTTTTTAAAGATGTCAGCTGGATGGGAGGCTACAAATTCTTCAAAGGCATTTTGTACTGCCTCTCGGGTATTGAATTTTTTTCCCGCCAAGGAGTTATCCAAATTCTGGAAAAAGTAGTAATCTGTAGGCGCAATGTCTGGTGAGTAGGGCGGATGACGGAGAACTTCCAACCCCAGTTCTTGCAACTTGGAGACCGTCTGCTGTGCAGTATGAGGTCGTGCGTTGTCGTGCAGGAGCAGCGGAGACGAGCGATTGACCAATGCTGGTTAGAGATGTGCCAGCTTCTCCATCATTTTGTTCAGTTCTTCACAGTACACATCTGCAGTAATGCTCACCCCGTTTGGTAAAAAGCTGTGATAAATCACACCGTCGCTAGACCACCAAACAGTGGCCATCATCGCAGGTAACAATGCGGTTCAAAATTCCTTCATTTGTGTGTCTGTTGAGCAGTGCAAGGCACGTCTCGACACGTACTTCGCGCTGGTGATCATTGAGTTCGTGGGGCACCCATTTGTCAAGCTTTTTTACCTTGCCGATTTGACTCAAATGGACCAATATTGTTTTGACGCTAACGTCGAAAGCTGCTGCTAATTCAGCCGTAGATTGTGTATCATTAGCTTCCACAATCGCCTTTAATTCGTCATTGTCGACCAAAGTCTTCGTATGACCGCGTGGTTCATTTTTCAGGTCGAAATTCCCAGAACGGAAGCGAGCAAACCAATAACAGGTGGTGCGTTGGTTTGTAGTGTTAGCTCCCCGTAAACGTCGTTGATGTCGCGTGCCGCTTCTGCCGCGTTGCTGCCACGACGGTACTCATATTCCATAATTACTAGAATTTTTGACGTATCCATGATGACAAAAAAGATTTAAATGCGATGAAAATGTAACACTAATCAATAAACAAATGCTAATTTTGGAAAAAGAATTCCATGTTTTTAAAATAAAATTAATTTGAAATTAGAATTCTTAGCCAAACAAAAATTATTTTGATTTGAAATGGCCAGTACTGCAGAACGGCAATTTCATAGGTAAAGACGTATTATATACCTATTGGTAAAATGATGAATCAGTTTTAAACATGACAAGGCATTCGTAACGTATCGATGTAATCGAATTAAGCAAGTGAAAGAATCGCATTCCGTGTGAAATCGAAATCATTTATGTATCATTACAATAAACTTCTTGGATTTAATTATACACGCTTCTAGATGTTTAATACGAAATATTATGTATAATTTTTGACAGTGTGAACTGCATTTTATGAAACGAAAATATATCACGAAAAAGCGACAGCTATAGATGTATATAGGTTTAAGGCTATGAGAGAATGAGATAGTAGATTCTTAATGTACTCGAAATATATACAAAGAGAAGGCGAAAGAGGGACAGAGAGAAACGTTGAAATCTATTGCACATTATTTTCTGTTGGATCATAGTGAATATCGTGCACTTATAACAATATTTATTCTGTGTTGCGTATATTGATAGCATATCTATAGATACATATAATAAAAATGTAAATCTTACGTGTCTGTACTTTTTCGATGTTAGTAAAGAGGTGCACTGTTG
This sequence comes from Antheraea pernyi, assembly GCA_015888305.1. Taxonomy (NCBI): domain Eukaryota; kingdom Metazoa; phylum Arthropoda; class Insecta; order Lepidoptera; family Saturniidae; genus Antheraea; species Antheraea pernyi. Next base: position 2,480,128 of record MU158827.1, on the reverse strand, counting down.
CAGGTGTCCAGGAATAAGTAATAAATTACATTTCAATATTTTTTAGAAATTTCTGTCTATCTGTCTGTTTGTATGAACACGTATCACTGCTAAAGTACTGGTTTCAAAATATTCAACTCAAAAAACAAATCACAAAGCATATCTTCGAGAATAACTTAGTCTTTGTTTCATTCAAATCGGTCCACTCTATCAAAAGTTATTGCAATTTTATTGGTGGCGTAAGTACGAGAGTAAAGTAGATAACTAAATGGACTTAATACATTCAGATGACTTTTTAATCACTGTTTTTTACATAAACTTCCATGCAGACGAAGTCGAGGGCACAGCTAGTATTATTTAAGATAATGCCGAAAACTCATGTTTACAACCTCCATAGAGGCAATGGCGAAAACGGTGTGGTAGGGTTTTACAGCATGACTGGGTCGCAACCACCATGTATATGGCGAAAAAGCCCGTCATAGTGATTCGCTTCTGCGGGTTGTGTTTCGGGATCAGCCTGTGCATGTCCAGCTTTTCGCAGGCCGGCACGACAACGGCGATCGGCTATGGATAGTGTGTCACTCGGTAGACGCCATTGTTTTTGGATTGTGCTTACCATCATGCATAGAGCAGTCATTTTGCCGTGCTACAATAAAAAAAAATCATTTCAGTCTCATAAAGATTAATCAGAATATTAAGTTTACATATATATAACTCAATGTTAAAAACACAAACAAAAAGGAGATAAAAATGTAATATAGAAAAAGTCCTTACTCGAAATGGAATGTAGAAAAAGACCACAAAATATTATTATTCATAACACAAGGTAACGAGGTAAGGCGGATTACAAGGAAAATTTTTACACCAACACCTCCGAAGACGTGGGGCAAAACGCCTAGTCACCGGCGCGGGCGCATCGGCCCGTGGGGGCGAGTTCTTTGATGGCAGCCGACGTTCGACATCGCCCGATAGCCGACAAAACGACAACCCAGGGACACTGTAGTCTAAGTTATGAGAGATAGCGAATAAATCATCGTTACAACCGAAATTTAAAACTTCATTAATTATAGAAATTAAAATAAATGTTAATGTATTCATATTAAATATAGGGATATAAAAAATAATTGATAGATTTAAAAATTTATTGATGTAATAAATCGAGATTCAGATGAAATAATAAATTAAAGGTATTGCAAAGGTTGAAGACTTGTAATATGTGACAGACACTGATGATCACACAGTATCTTTTTTTTATATTATAGGAGGCAAACGAACGGGCGGGTCACCTGTCGTTAAGTGATCACCGTCGTCCATAGACACTAGTAATATTAGGAGAGTCGCAAGTGCGTTGCTAGCTTGTATTTGGGGGGAAGGGGGTGGTGGACTGAGGAGCGGGGAGAGGAGGGGTAGAAGAGGAGGGGTAAAAGAGAGGGAATGTGGGGTTATTTTTCCGGCGCTCTCACTGATCGAACGAAACTTAATGATGCAAGCACTGTTACTTCACGTCGGTTTTCTGCCGGTCGGGTGATACTAATCCGGGCGAGCCCACCCATTCATGGTCAAACCAGTAATAGCTTCAGTGTAGCTCTACCACCTTCAACCTAAAGAAACTGTATCCGTTAGATACGAAAATTATGTTTTACTGAATCTCAAACATCGTACACCGGGTGTAATATTCTTTATAGTGGCATGAGTAGGAGTGACGTGTTTGGAGATCAACCGTTATATATTCAGTAACAAAACAGATGGTAGAGAATCAATGATAATGGATCACCATGATACCTGTCACGGTGATACTTTTTAGCTGTTACATTTCGGGATAATTCTATGTATATCTGCAACTAAAAGGCGACGTGGCAACGAATAACAAGGACGCTCAAATTAAGCTGTAACTTTATAAAGTTTAAAATAATGGTTTCTTACTGATATACTGGTCTCAACCATTAACTTCAACTATCAATACGAAAGAAGAAAAAGAATAAAGAGTATCTGGTCTTTATCGACCGAATGCAGTGTATTAAATCGCTATCGTTTAAGTCTGTGACTTAGAGTGTCGCTCAAAAAACAACGTCGACGTCTCCTCCCGACACTTGTGAGATGATGGTGTGAATTTTTACTTCAAGATGAGTAAGCTCGGCTGATAAACAACTGCACGAGGACTATAATTGGTCGGTATCGTCATGTCATTTGTAAGCTTTAAAGTATGTTATTATTTCATTACTATAGACCGTAAATATTTAAATATGTTTGTGAGAATCTCGCACGCGGATTTTCGATTCCATGCCCGTGTCACGATTTCTTGTTAGTCCTTAGTGGCGTCTCTAGCGGTAATACTTGAATCATGGGATATTGTTCGAAGGGAAACAAATTTCCATATAAATTTGTTTACTGACGCCGGTCGACTGACAAAGGCTCGGAACAACATTGACTTGCAATTGATATTATGTCTTATCTAAATGAAAAATGGTCATGTTTCTTATTCATCATATTCTTCTTAGTCAATTAGTAGTCTTATCTACAATTGCACCTGCAATTTTACATATTTTTTTTTATACTACGTCGGTAGCAAACAAGCATGCGGGCCGCCTGATGAAAAGCGGTCACCGCAGCCTATGGACGCCTGTAACATCAGAAGCGTTACATGCGCGTTGCCGACCCTTAAGTAACCTATTTATTTTCCCCTTGAAGTACCCCATACTGTAGTCTCTAGGAAAAACTTTAGCAGGAATCTCATTCCACAACCGGATCGCTCGTGGAAGGAAACCCCTTTGAAACCGGACCGTCCGAGACCATTTCGGTTCAAATGTATGGGGATGAATTCCCTGCCGATGACGAGCAGTGTGATTGTGGAAAGCAGCTACAGGCATAATGTTAAACAGCTCATCGGAATACAACCCATTATACAGACGGTAGAACACACATAAAGAGGCGACGTCTCTCCGTAGACTTAGTGGCTCGATACCGTTTGTGAGCTTGGGATCGTCAACGATTCTCATAGCTCGTTTTTGCGCCGAGTCAAATGGTCCAAGCTGATATCCAGGTGCTCCCGCCCAGAGATGGCAACAGTACTCCATATGGGGTCGAACATGCGTTTTGTACAACAACAGTCTTTGCCCAGGGATGAAGTACCGTTTCGCCTTATTCAGGATACCGAGCTTTTTGGATGCCAGCTTAACCTTGTCTTCCAGGTGACTGCGAAACTGAACGTGACTAGAGATGTTGACACTAAGGATTCCAATATTTTTTGCGATGGTAAGTGGTGTGTCCTGGAATTGTGGTGCCACATGCGTGAAACGATAGAAAGTGGTCATTTTGTTTTAGATATATATAAGTTATACTGATGGTATCGTAAACACTCGTCTAACGCATTACAATGGGCAATATTGAATGTTTGTTATAGAATATTTTGACAGAATCTCTGGATAGTAATGTTATATTGATTTTACTTACATTTAGCTCATAATTTTTCCCATATATCATTACATAGTATAAAACAAAGTCCCCTAATGCGTCTGTCTGTCTGTCTGTTCGCGATAAACTGAAAAACTACTTAATGGATTTTCATGCGGTTTTCACCAGTGGATAAAGTGATTCATGAGAAAGGTTTTGGTATATAGTTTGTAAAGGATTTTTTTTAAATCAGGGCGGGACAACGTCTGCTGGGCCCGCTAGTTATGTAATATAACAAAATCTAACTAGAGAATAATACGTCTATGGTTAACATGAAATTATAAATCGGCTTATTATAAACAAACGTACAGACATTGTCTTTCGTAATAGGGAGGGAAGAAGAAATAACAACAAGATTTGTAATACATAAGTAGCCATAACACTAAGCGTTTTTTTAAATATTATATAATAACACCTAATTTTATAAATATTTTATTTAAACTGGTCAAAATATAGTTATAAGTCTATATCTACTTATTAAGTATTGACTTCGCATATATAGGAAGATAATGTATGGTGTTAACATTTATAAAGATGCAAATGCATATAAAGCCGCGTGTGGTTGCTAATTTGGTATAAAAATAGCCTATGTCCTTCTCTAAGCTTCGAGCTATCTTCATGCTGAATGTCAATGCGTACAACTCAGAAACTTAGTCGTGGGAAGGTAACAAACAGACGGACAGAAACGGCTGTTTTCGCAATTTCTTTGTATGTTTCCGTGCAGGAATTAAAGTCGCGACCATATTGTTTTAATCCAGATATTTATTTATTTTATTATTGGCAACCAATCTCCCATTATTACTGCCAATAGATTATTACCGCCATAAGTCATTATCGAGTAGATAATGATATTATAAGTTTCTTACGACCTCTTCAATGAACTAACAAGATGGTGACCGTCTTGTTACAACTCTCCATGGAGTTTATGTAACATATCAGAATTCATACTCCGTGGTCTAATTTCCCATATAACTATATTACGTAAAATACCACCAATAACACAAAATCATGACAAAAATATAAAATCCATTATACGACTTTCCATGATCTCGCAAAAAACATCTAATCTAGATATTTTGGTCGCTAAATAATAATTATTTTGTCACAATTATATTTTTGGTTCATCGTATGACAGTTTCCTAGATTTTACAGTCGTGGCCATGAAAAAATTAATTTATTCTCCATTGTCATACTATGCATTGTTTATATATTGTCTTGCTACTTATATGTTTATACCTTTTAAAGGCGTGTTTTATAATTTCAGGTGCAATATGCCACATATGGCATGTCACATATGGGTGACCAACTGGGCTACGCTGCTTCATTTCATGAATAAAATGTTGAATTACAGTTGACCTAGTTAGGTAAAACTTAAATTAATGCTATATAAAGCCGCGCAACTGATACCGGGGGGTGTGGCACCTTAGCATAAGCATTTACAGTTCGATTTTCCTTACGGTAATGTTCGGTTCTTGTCGGGCGGCTAATCTTTCCTCAACTACTAAGAACACGCATCGCGACACGTGTCATGTTCACACAATTACTTCTTTCTCATTTAGCGTACATTCTGACCTACATTTTATACACTAATCGCTCCACTCGGAAGTTCTTAGTTTGTAGTTAAAATTGGCCAAAATATGATGCGATAAGTACCAAGTAATTTAAAAACCCTTCCATCCGAGGGCTATCTTTCCTTTCGTTCATAGTTTGTCACATACCACAGATTATGACATTCGTGGGCAGATCAATTATGATATTTTTTTTACTTCCGCCCTACCTGTAACCGATACTGCCATACATCAAATTCGACTCTAGCTACAGCCCTGCTTTCGCTACATAAAACCTTAGTGCTAAAATATAATAATAGTTGTAGTCAATATAAAACGCGAAAAGGATCTAATTCTCTCAGATCTCATTGGTACTTCGTTGTAATAAACATTTTGTTTCACCTTTATAACGTTAAGACAGACTCATCGCGTATGCAATTTTTATAGTGCAAAATATTATTAGCATGTAACTGAAGATATCTAGTATGATTTTGTTTAAACTCCGAGTAGAAATGTTTATAAAGGTCACAATAATTTTGTAGGAATTAAAGTGAGTAATAAATAGCTAATAACCTACTAATATAAACTCAAAACCAAGTTGATCTAACGCGTATTGATTGATTAAAAAAATTATAGCAAATGTTACGAAGCCATTGTTATTATAATTCGATATACAATACAAGCAAATACTTAGCTTTGTGTTTGAATATTATAATATTTTATTATATTCCATGATTTCGTTTTGTATTTCTCATGTTTACAGTCTACCTTGAAGACAGTAGCGTCGTGTCGCAACTGTACAAACATCACCGAATACAGTCGTTCGAGAAAATAGCACATAAATAGTTTTATATCGACCGCACACTCTTATAAAATAACAAGTGTCGAACACGGCTTACAAATTTTATTGTTTCCATGTTGAATTGTATTCTGTGGGCTGTTCAAAGACTTCAGTTATATGATTCTTACAATTGTAAAGTTTTCGTGTTTATATATTTAATTACATAATTTATTAATCATTTGTGTGTATTAGCCTTTTATTCTCTTTGACAGTGCAAATGAAAGAACTTTGTGGCTTCAATGTTTGTGACAATACAGTTACCGATTATTTAATATTCTATATATTCCTTACAAAATCTAAATATATATAAATTCAGTGTCATGATGTTTGATCACCATTAACTCCGAAACTACTCAACCGATCTTCATGAAACTTGGCATCACTGCATATTATAAAACAAAGTCCTCTGCCACCTGTATGTCTATCTGTTCGCAATAAACTCAAAAACTACCTAACGAATTTCCACATAATTTGTCATGTTTTTTTTATTATCATATCGAGATAACGTTCGCCGGTTCCGCTAGTTTGTGTATAATTTGGTTCAACTTGAGAGATAGGATAATTTCTATTTCGATTAATGCCCTCAATATTTTTTTATTACAAATTAAATCACTGTCAATGTTGATTATTGTTATTAAATGTAAATTTAATCATTCTCGAACAGATGGCGCTTTAAATTACATAGTTTGTTGACAGAAAACTTTAGGACTGACTGTTATAGATATCTTATAAATGGCGCCACGTCTAAATTTTGAATTTCTTTTTCACTTTTTGAATTTCTTAGTACATAGTTACGATTTATTTCAAATTAATCGAAAACTTCTGTGGTTTTTTTTCTTAGATATAGGTAATATTGATATTCTATGAATTTTATCCCTATTAGACAGATAATCCTTTAGCTGTATTTGAGATATGTACAAAACATGGATAATAACTTTGCTATAATTTAATTATTTATTAGGAAGTAATTACAGCAAGAAATACATGCGCAGTCGCGAGCAAAGTTTGTTTTATATAAAATGGAATTCTATTATTTTTACAACATAATATTTTTATAAGTTGTAATTTATTACTACAGGTAATATATTTTATTTATTCGAAATATAGCCTAAAAATAAGTGGTTGTTTTTTGATACGAGGGTTTATTTGAAAATATTTTTATAAAATAGGTGCGGAATATAAACGAAGTTATATACGAACTAATCGCTCAGGTAAACGTACACGGGAGCGGATAATCTCCAAGAAAAAAACACGAAAATAATCCTTTCCGGGGCGATGGGGCTAGTTTCATCTTTCGGCAGACTTTGTGACGCCGCGGCCGATTGCTGTAATTGATAAACGTCCGACGGGCATAGCGAAATTGTTGTTGTATATACTTAGGGTTGTCAATAGACGATTTTAAACTATTAAGCGTTTTTTGTAAATATTTTGTATCTTCTTGGTTTAGACTTAAAACTAGTTAGTTAGTAGAATTTTTGTAATTCCGGTCTCTACCCCCTCCCATGTAAGCAATGCTCTTACCTTACTCTTAATAAGCAGTGCTCTGAAGGTTTCTTGGGACTAATACCTGCTGTTAAGTTCCGCTACAGAACGACTCGTCACGGACTAAAATTCCATCAGTGTAATCTCTATGGTTGGACGCCGTCTACTGTGCGGTTGCTACATGCGTTTTCTAAGATGAATTCTCAGCAGCAGTGTCTCCGGACCAATATGATTTGCAAACTTTCAAGAATCTACTCCTTCCGGAACGGCCGGCTACGCAATAGTGATTCTTGTCGTGTCGCAGGTGTCCATGGGTGCCGGTGACCACTTGCCATCAGGTAAACCGTATGTTCCTTTGCCACCAATGATAAAAAAATCTCCACCTGTCATGTATACATTTAAATAAATAAATATTGCTGCCGTCATGACCATCCAACCTTCCCCCCCCTCTTCTATTTAATCAAAAATATGCAAATCAAGGACCCCTACGACCCACCAGTGCTTACGTAATATTTTAATGGACCCATTAGAGTCACCTAAATTTGTACCTAATGCAGTCTGAGTAATCATTTCCCGATTCGTATGTCAGATTAAAACCTTCCATTACTTAGTAAAAAAAAGGTATACATTTGCAAAATTTAAAAATCATCACAGTATCATTTAGAGACTTCTTCAACTTTGTTCCCAGAATCTAAGAGTAAGTGCCAACCCTAACCTTAGTTTTGAATTCATCGGGTTCGCAGATCGCATGTTCCGTGGAAGAGGATTACTGAGTTTGCCATTACTGTGTTCTAGGAAGGTAACTTACCAGGTAGTCGGCCCTATTCTTTCTTTGTCCTTGAAAAGTTTATTGTTCTGAACGACCGTACGAAAATTACCCATATTGTTTATAGTTTTTGGTTGAAAATCGAATAACATTGACATTGAAGTCTTATGAAATAATTTCCTTAAATTTTTGGTAAAATTTCAAATGTAATTCTAAAATAGTTTACCGTTATCATTGATGGGAGACGAGTGTATGAGTAATTTGGAATTTTTCAATGATGTTCAATAGCGCAATGTAAGATAGGTCTGTAAATATTATCGGGAAGTGATAAAGGTGGCTGATTCAATTAGTATGATTCATTAAAAAAAAGTTCATTTTTCCATTAGAGGCGAATATGATTTTATGTTAAAATTAATCACTATAGGAGTAATATGACAATTTTCTTACTCCGCAATATATATATATATATATAATACTAGCTGTTACCCGCGGCTCCGCACGCTCTTTTTTAAAATGTATTAAAGAAATGTAAAATTATGGGTGGGTGTGTACATTACAGAAACGCTTTTTCAAAAATATTTGTAACTTCGACACGAACGCCATCTACTGTAACATGTAACGTGTACATTAGATATATGAATACTAATAATATATCGAATGGGATAGGATTTATCATCAGCAACATACCTGGATTTTCAACCTACTATATACCAAACTCAGTGCTCACTAACACTATATAAGAAAGTAATGAAAATTATAAGCTATACATTATCGAACAATATATCTTAAATCTTTTATTATATAGATATAATATGCCCGTATTGTCTATATACTTAAGTTATTCTTATACGTTGCTATAAACGCTGAGTTATGTAGAAACAAACGCGGTAAATAAAACAATATGGCCGTCAAATTGACCAAAAAGATGATATAATTCATATTACATACAAATATATGACTTTCAATTATGTATATTTATTCTTGGAGTCAGTAAGGCACACGTCTCACGTCATCAATTTCACATGGACTAATACATAGGTAGCACATATATTTGTATGTAATATGATTTATTTTGTTATACCGGCAGTTTAACTGGTTTTTCTACTATATTAACCGCGTTTGTTTCTACATAATTGAAAGTCATATATCGGCAGTTTAACTGGTTTTTCTACTATATTAAGTATAATGTATGTTCATATTGTTTTATTTACCGCGTACTGGTAGTTCCTGAGATTATTAATTAGTTTTATAAGGTCTGTTATCTACCAGTAAATACCCCGTGAAAATCGGCCCAAAGTAATGCGGACGAAGCCGCGGACAAATAAAGTAGAATATGTCAACCGCTATAATTCGGTTATCTGGCAGTAAAAAGTAAAATTCCCGTTAAAATAGGTCCAGCCGTTTTGGAGATTACCGGCAACAAACAAACAATCAGAGAAAATATACTAATATAAAAATATAGACAAAGTATAAAGAAATTTTTTTTTGGTCATTTGTAGCC
>MU158827.1:2418856-2469674 GCA_015888305.1 Antheraea pernyi | reverse complement strand
ATTACCCAGGACAAACAGACAAAATATAATAATATAAAAATATAGACAAAGTATAAAGAAATTTTTTTTTGTTCATTTGTAGCCTTAGCCATTCATCGAAAAGTTGTTATTTTAATTGTACATACACAAACTTTATTTTTATAATACGTAATATAGAACAAATAAATAATTGGAAATAAAAGTAGTATAAACTTTTTGAATACGAAAACAAAATAAACTTTGAAAATGTTAGCGTTGATACTTACCACACAACTTCAGAATTGGCAGTATGGATTAATTCCTTCGCCTATGAACTATTTGAATTAGAAAAAAAAACTTTGAAAATGTTAGCTTTGATACTTACCACATAACTTCAGAATTGGCAGTATGGATTAATTCCTTCGCCTGTCCTATTGGACGAATATTATTACGACTACTTTCCACGTTACCATGGCAACGTATATAATAATAACGTAATCGTTCAAAAGCAAAAAAAGTGAGTAATAAAAACAATAATAATTACTAATAAATGTGTCTAAGGCCAAACGAGGTATGTTTTGGTTAAACTGGAAATCTTACTGTTAAAATATAGTGGCTTTTTAATCGAATAATTATACTGTCTTTAATATGGTAAATAACTTGTCTATTGGTCTTAGCGTGATGATATACTTATCTTTGTCGTTCGCAATCATTGCGCTTTGCGAAAGAGAGCATGTTTTACATAGTCGAAGCAATTCGAGCTTAGCCGGACCTTTCACTCTTCTCTCCGAAACAATTTTTTTTAACAAACTATGCTATTGACCTAGCAACGTCTTAACAACTTCACCGGACTACTCTCCGATACGATGAGTAACATAGATAGACGGGTAGTGAAGCAGTATTAAAAAAAATACTATATATCTTTACTAAAATAATTATAGACATGAAACCTACAGCTTGAGTAAGTGTGTTCTTTATTATCAGTTTAAGAAGATAGATATTTAAGGATAATTATAATATAGACATTTCGAATGAAATATTGTCAAGCCCAGAAATAAACCCACAATGAAAAAAAAAAACGAGTATTTAGGGTTAGTTTCTAGCATATTAATTATAGATAGCAATTAAATGGTATTAAAAGTTACGTTTATAAAGAACGTAACAGAATCTCCCTTAAAATACAACAGATTTCAATTATTTATATATGATGTTGCAGTAACCACTCCAAGTATAAGAAGGCCACATATATAAAAGGATTAATGTTCTTTTTTATCAATATATATAATAAGAATATAAATCTAAAGTGTCTGTATGAGTTTTCGTGAAAAAAAAATTGCAGGTGTCTAGAATAAGTAATAACATATATTGCAATTATCTTTAGAAATATCTGTCTGTTTATCTGTCCGTTTATATGAAAACGCATCACTGCTAAAGTACTGGGTTCACAATAAAATTACACTAGGATATTATGAAGCATATCTCCGAGAATAATTTAGTCTTTGCTTCATTAAAATCAAAATCTATCAAAAGTTTTTTTTTTAACTTTATTTTTGGCAACCAGTCTTCTAGTAGACTATTACTGCCATTGTCAAGTGAGTATCGATATTACAAGTTTCTTGATGGTGAACAAGATGGTGGCCATCTTGTTAGACCTTTCCATGGAGTTGTTGTGTTATCTCAGAATTCATGGTCCGTGGTATTATTTTCCATTCACTTCACTTATGCACAATAAACAAACTATATTACATAAAACACCACCAATTTTACACAATATGGAGTCAAGTAAAACAAGATTATGAATATAAAATAAAATCCACTACATGACAGACCAAGATCCCGCCAAAAACTCCCATCAAAAGTTATTGTAATTTTAATGACGATGCGGCGTAAGTACGAGAACAAAGTTGATAAGTAAATGGACTTAATACATTCAGATGACTCAGATAGGTCGCGAATTATATGTATCAGGCAACAGCTCAAGCCGAGGTGCGCCGTGCACCCTTGAGCTAGTTGTCAAATAAAATCGGCTGAGTGCCTTAAGCGCTCGCCTTAGTAGTCCGGTGAAGCTGTTAATACCTTGCTAGGTTAATAGCATAGGCCGTTCGTAAAAAAAACATTCAGATGACTTTATCAATTCCTGTGTTTTTACATAGGGTTCCACGCGAAAGAAGTCGCGGACACAGCTAGTATCAAATATATCTACGGAAAGCTCCCATAGTGAAAACCTAAAAGTATGAGTTTTTGTAAGCTATATTCTATAAACGCTATAAAATAATGGATTATATTATAGCGTGAAAAAATACACGGCGTACATACAAAAACGTTATTCCATAAGAGACACACAGCGTCTTGTGCAATTTCTTCGAAAAGTTCAATAAATTGTGCGATTTCGTAGAGACGGCAAACCGCATGCGCGATATAGCTAGTACGTCATTCAACTTAAGCTCGTGTTATACTATTTCAACATACTTTAGACAATATCAACTTTGTAATTATGTATTTTGGGAGACCGAAACGTTGGTAGAAATTACTAAATATTCATTATATGTTAGCCATAAACAAACCTTAGCAGAATAACAATAAGATACGTGTTACCAAAATCCACTAACAATATACTTGTTCAGAAGATACGCATAGGTTACATCAAGTCAATCAGTTTGCATATATAAAGGTATTTCTACTATCTCTTACCGAAATAAATTAGTTCAGTCGGGTACTGCGTTTGATTTGGCACATCGGGGGGAAGAGTGAGACGTCCGGCTAAGGTCAGCTTGCTTCGGTTTTGTAAGTCGTTCTCTCTATCGCATAACGTAATGTCTATGATGGACAAAGACAACACTATACGAAACCGAACTCAGTCGACTATTCCTGGTATGCCAAATCAAAAGCCGGGTACTGTACTCGCATAGTGCAACATGTCAATTTATCTAAGTTTTGTGGTATATTTTTATAGTAAACATTATCAGTATTGTGCAGAAATGACTATACTATCTGATACTCGCTGCTTCGTTTGCGTTAATGTAGATATAATCTATCCATCCAGATCAATACGTTTTTTTTATATATGCAGAATATGATGATGATCGCTTGAGTATTTATGACGTGAAAGTGTAACAAACAGACAAACAAATAAGCTCACATTCGCATTTATAATATTAGTTAGGATTTATATACGCATACCTGTTAATTGTGTTTGATTTAATACTTAACTGTTGGTTATATTTATTTTCCTACTCAACATTAACACTGATAAGACACAGACTTTGGTATAAAAAATGTTGAGCAATTACTAGACAGCACGTGTACAAATCCACATTAGTCAACATTACATTATTAAGGTATGTTATAGTACCCGGTTTAGAAGAAAGAGATAGTCGGTCAAGTTCGATTTCGTGTAGCGTTATCTTTGTCTATCGAAACAGAGAAAGAAATATTTTATTTATAACGCATAACATAGTATACAAGAATGGATAAAAATATACATATCGGAGCATTATGAAATGGTGTCCAGCTAAGCATATGCTAGTGTAATGGGAAACAGTGCTGATTTTCAACTGGAATCCAATGTAAGTCACGGTACGTAAAAAATAGATATATGTATTAAAATTATGAAATATAATATATACAGCGAAAGCAAGTAATGTAAAAAATATTAGGCTACATAATATATTAAGTATAGGGGAAATTAATAAAATAAAAAGTGTAGGACTTTTTTAATTTTTTTATATCGAACGTAAAAGAACTTTAGGTCATCCGAGGTTAAGTGATCACCACCGTCCATAGACACTTGCAGCACCAGGGAAGTCGCAAGTGCGGCGCTTTCACTGACCGAACGAAACGCAACAATGCAAGCACTGTTACTTCACGTCGGTTTTCGTTGAGAGGGTGATACTTCCCCGGACGAGCCGACCCATTTATGCTGAAACCAGTAATAGCTTCTGCGTGGATCTACCACCCACAAAAGAGATACATAATATAATATATCAGATAACATATAAGGATACATAAAACAACATATAAGACAAGCGATTGCAGGCGTGACTAAAATATTTATGCAACACAGATTGGATGCAAAACCTTTAGTTTACAAGCATTGCAATGATAATAAAAACCTTTTATAATGAATTTTAAGTAATGCGTTGAGATTGCGCATTGGAGGGGCAGGTCGTTCCAGCATTTGGTAGCAGAGAACTTAAAACTACCCCGAAATGAGGTGGTATCATGGCGACGAGTACAAAACAAATACTTATAAGCTCTAGGCTTCCCGGTTTTTATCACACCGAATAATATGTGGCAGACTTAGGGTAGTTCTTACAATAATTTCTTACATTTTCTGGTATAAAAATGGCTGTAAATTCATTAAACATTGGTTGGATAACTTTTTTTTATGAGTCAATTCTTTTTTCTTCCTACTTTTGGCGGTTTGGTCGAAAAATTAAGAGAAAATACATTTTTTTCAAAAACTGTACTTTGACGACTCCTACTGGTGAAACAGTGCGAGTTACACAAAAAACACAACACAACAAGACTATTTTAAATAGCGTGAAATTCCCTACATGTTCCATCGAACCGATTTGTAATATTGTAAAAGCCGGGTAAGCATTAGAAATTTGAAAAAAAAAAAATTTTTTTTACATGATTTTTGATTGGTAAAACTTTAAATTTAAATTGTAAGTATTTAAAATTAATATTAATAGTTCAAACTTGGTGAGTTTTTTTTTTCTATTATATATAGAATATATTAATATTTTGCATGAGCAACGAAAAAAAAAATATTTTTGAGGAAATGAACCACCCACTGGCTAGGTGCCACTACCCCCTATTTTCCATTTTTAATAGTTGCCCTTGATTTAAAATCGCTATCGCTGTTATTATGCTGGGCGATAGAGAGAACGCTCTACGATACTGAAGCGAGGTAATCTTATTGTATCACTTTTTTCCTCGACATACCAAATCAATCATTAAGATAATATTTAAGAAATTTATTAGAAAACAAAAAAGCATCAACGTTGAAAAAAAACACTCTGTAATAATTTAATCGTTAATTATAAATACCGTTATAAGACTCATAATTATAACGTATACCATACATAATATTCGAAGAAAACCGTCAATCATTGCGTTTACATCGATATTATTATTACGAATACGAGATACGTCTCGGTGCGTGTCAATTAACGGAATTAAAATTAATGATGGAATTGGTTAAAGTTTAAAGATGATTAATACTGAATATTGGTATAATTGGATGTGAATCTAGGACTTTCTAATGAAGAGTAACAATTCTGCGACAAGAAGTGTAATATAGAGTATTGACATTTTTGTATATATTCATTAATGTTATTTATTATGCACACAGATATAATAACTCTAAAATTAAAAACTCCTAAAGTTATCAACTGATCGCAATAAAATTTACAGGTAACTAGAAACCTAAAAAAGAATATAGTCTACTTTTCATGCACGAACATATAAAAAATACACAAACGAAATTGTAGGAGAAGCTATGCTATGCAGACATTTCTTTCTTTTTAAAAATTGCCCAAAATAAGGTCGATTGTCCAGATCTTCTCTCAAAAATTTATTTAAGGGCTTCGTCTACTGTTCTTCGACATAGCTCGTTGTTATATGTGCCTCATTCAAATACCAATTATAGAAAGCATAGTTATTTTTTGCGAAGTAGTTATAATTACAATAAACTTAGTAAAGAATTTAATTTAGATCTTTTTAATACTCCAATTAATGCAGCAAAACAGGCGGTCATCAAAACATTCTTTGAGCAGGTTGCGTAATATGTAACTTTCCACTGTTCTTTATTTTTAATCAGCACTTTACCATCTTTTTTTTGTAATCATATCAATATCCATTAGTGAATATCTATAATTAGCTTTAAGTTGACTATTGTATTTTGAATGATGTATGAAAAGCTGTTGATATTCCTTCGAATAAATAAATAAATAAATAAATGTATGTAAGTATGAAAGTGTACCTGCTATCGATATTTCCAGTCATCATAAAATTTGACACACCAAGTGTTCTCTCATGGAGAAAGTTTCTGTGTTTTTCACTATTATAACTAGCTAATAGGTGGTGTGGCTGTATTTTGTTGTTATTATGTCTTATATTGTAACTGAACACGGAAAAAGTTTTAAACGGTTGTTAGTACAATTTAAACATGTATTTGAAAACTCTATTTAATCTATACTATAACATTATAAAGAGGTAAACTTTGTGACGTTGTGAGTTTGTGACGTTGTAAGGGGAATCTCAGGAACTACTAGTCCGATTTGAATAATTCTTTCAGTGTTATATAGCTCATTCATCGAGAATGGTTATAGGCTGTATATAATCACGCTAAGATTAATAGGAGCGGATCACAGAAGAAAAATGTTTCAAAATCGAGATGTTTTTTTTTTGAGAGCACAAATATCAGCGTTTGCCCAGAGTAGTAACTATTACTACACGGACGAAGTCGCGGGCAGGGGCTATAATCTATATACAAATATTATAAAGAGGTAAAGTTTGTGAGTTTGTGACGTTATAGGGGTAATCTCTGGAACTACTAAACCGATTTTGAAAATTCATATTACCAATATATTATATTATATAAAGCCACGTTATTTATGAGTGTTGTAGGCTACATATCACCACGCTAAGACCAGTAGGAGCGGAGCAACAATGAAAAATGTTTTAAAATCAGGGTATTTTTTCCTTTTGAGAGCTTCCGCTGCGTCTTAGCCCAAAATAACTATTCCACGCGTGCGAAGTCGCGGGCAGAAGCTATTAACTAATTATATTATCTATACTAATATCATAAAGAGGTAAAGTTTTTGAGGTTGTAGGGGGTTACCCTAACAGATATTACATTTGGGGAGTGGG
Organism: Antheraea pernyi; assembly: GCA_015888305.1. Classification (NCBI taxonomy): domain Eukaryota; kingdom Metazoa; phylum Arthropoda; class Insecta; order Lepidoptera; family Saturniidae; genus Antheraea; species Antheraea pernyi. The sequence goes on along the minus strand of MU158827.1, from coordinate 2,462,837 downwards.
AGAAAAAATGGTCGAACGAAAACGTTTCTTACGAACGCTGCCTTAACGATGAGAGATATATGGTTGAGTTCTAGAAAAAAGTTGTAGCTTGATAATGCCTATTACCGCCCAACGATGTGGGCACGGGTCAGCTAGTTAAGTATAAACAGAATAATGTAGATATTGTGTTTTGGGTTCCTTAATTATACACAACTCTTTATGCTGTTACCGCACAAATCTTTTTAAAAGGCTAAAGTATAATGACGTCGTGTTTTTATTATAAAGTATTTTAATGATATGATTTTTTTGTACCCTTATTAGTAAATTCAAGTTATGAAAATGGTATTCGATTAAGTTTATTTGTATATAAGTAGAAACAAAAATATCTAAAGATGAATTTCACTAAACCAGCATAACGGTCGATGATGTGATAGTTCCACATATAAATAACGAAGGTAAGGTAATCGTGAGAACTGGGACGCACTGGCTACGTGTGGGACAAGTCATTTGCTTCAAATAATTACTGAAACGATTATTATAACCATCCTAACGCGTGTCGACGTATTACAGTTAAACGTACACCGCCCACCGCAGAGCACGGGGGTAAAATACGTAATAAAATAACTAAGGTGTACTACAGAGTCGTATTTGGGAAATTTTGGGTGGGTGTTAATGTAGTTGAATTTTTGCTCAAGTAAAAGTTCTGAAATTATTCTTCTTTTGGCACGTTAGGGAAACATGATGAGAGTAAATTTTTATGATGCGCACGCACACCGTCACGAAAACCCGACACCACGAAGTTAGCTATAGTCAACTTACTCTATTATTAGTGTCGTTTTTTCTACAAACGTAGAATAAGGCGAAAGACGAAATTTTTGAATTTTTTTTTATCTTGTTACGTCAAAGAAGTATAACTTCTAACTCGTGTACATAAGTACACACACACTTTTTTTTTAATTCTTGTATTATATTTAACTAACTTAGTCGGTACTAAGTACCCACCCCCAGGAGTGTTTATCGGCTTTTCAGCCTAGATCCGTAGTGTTATGCGAGACAGTGTCACCTGGAGTAGGATGTCGTTCATGACAACACTCCATAGTCTTGAGGTGGTAGGATAAGGTTATGGGATCTATAGAAGTTGGGATCACACCTCCTGCACGTCAGAAATAAAAGTACCTCATCACGTCAGCCGCCTCCAAATAACTTGTGCCAAATGTCGTTAAGTCCGTCGAGCTGTTTGAACTCGATTCATTGACAAACGTTAAAACACATCTACTTTCACATTTATAATTTTATATTACAATAAGAAAAAGAGACAATCTATCGACAATCGTCATTGTTATGCTTGCTTGCAAGCATCTCGAACTGGTTAATTCAAAATCGCTATGAAATAAAACAATATTGCTACCCCGTAAAGTGTATGGTGTTAGCAAATTGGTTTGATGTAAATCTATAGGATCCGGTTATGGACTAAATTCCTTTTTTTAATTGTTTGTCAAAAGTTGTTTTCCCGTATGTTAATTCGTATCACGTACTTATTCTCTTGGAAGATATTTGATTTTACTATTTGTTTACAGTTATTACCATGGGGTATAGGTAAATGAAATGATATTTAGACCAGAAGGAATTTATTTATGTAACGATTAATAGGAATTAGTTAATGTCAAATAAGCACAACCGTCACATTTACACCTTATGATGTCTGTTTCCGAATTTACTCCTATGTCTAGAGTAGAAGGTTATTATTGGATAGCTTCGCACTGCTTTGCGCTTATAAAGGAGGGTGGAAAAGACTGGAAGATGGACGTTATTACTTGAACGATTCGACAAAGTCCAAGACAGGTTATTTTTAAAATCTCATTGTATGTCGTTCCCACGGTCGACAGGTATTCTTGGTTTTATTGGCGTTAAGTTCGCATGCATTAATCATTATTTGTACTGTAGAAAATGAATACGCGAGTCTTCGTGGGCTCCGACCACTATAAAGCGACCTAACTACGTCTCTGTAGAATGTGACGGCACAACATGCGAATTGAACATTAGTAACGACTATAAATATCCCTTTTGATTTTAAGTAATTTATATGAAATTATGTTTAGGAAAGTTCGGTTGACGGTAGAAGGGTGCTTTGATAAATGTACATTTTCTATTCGATTACGCGGACAAATGCGACCGATACGTATCGATATTGAATGATCGATTGCGTAATAATCACCTCGGTTCGCTATCAAGGGATTTTATCTTATGAATATTTTAATGTCGGCAATCAAGCCCTAAATAATTTTACTGTCTCATTCGATACGTATCGAAATGAAGTCATTTGTAACGTAAACAGATTTAAATATTGTAATCACGATAATATTGCTTTTTAAATTTTGATATGGGGCATCTCTACACGTAAATGCTACACTTAGATAAAAGTAATTTGTATTGTATTCCTATATATAATTAGTAGTAATAATGAACAAGCTTTTAACTATAAAATTGTACCGTGCAAAAGTAAATAAACAACTAACCATTCTAACAAAAACCGTTGACATAAGCACATACTAATAGTCGCACATAATAAGCGTCACACGATGTTGCCACAGTTATGTTAGACAATATTTTATACATTATTAATTGATTGTAAAAATAAACGATATATTTTATAAATGAACTATATTTATGTATAAATAACACTAACGATTTTAAACATATTATAAAATAAAAACTATATATAATGTATCACATTGTCATATAGATAAATATATTATTACGACCCTAGACCAAACTAGAGTGTAGTGTATAGGTACAGAAGTGTCAGTGGAAAATAAAAAACATTAAAAAAACTTAGCATCACCCCTTTGAATCGGATGTGATCCTTGGAACCTTGAGGAGTTAAGAGATTTATTTCAAACTAGCCGTACCCGCACTTCCGCTCGTGATTTTTTTACGTTGTATTAAATAAATATAAAATTGTGAGACCATGTACAATTATAGAAATGCACTTTAAAAACAATTGTAAGTACGACACGCACGCCACTCACAGTAACATGTAACGTATACATTAAATATATAAATACTAACAGTGTGTCAAATGAGGTTTACCATCAGCAACATATTTGGGACCTTAACCCATCATGTAACTACCTCCGTGCTCACTTACACCGACCGTATAAGGAACTAATAAACTAAATATGTTATTATAATGATATAATATGCCCATATTGTCAATAAGTAATACGTTTAAGGTCTAATATCTTATTAGAAAGACCCCTTCTATCTTCAAAATTACTATTAATAATTATAATGTTGAATTGTAAACAATTAATGAGTTGACGTTTTGAAATCTTGCATAAATATAAATCAAGCTATAAAAATTTTATATCTGTCTAAGCAGTTTTTAATGTTTGACAATTTAAATAGTGCTCATTGAACTCGATACAATATTCTTATATGTTACTATGGTTACTGAGTTACGTAGTCGAAAGTATGGTAAATAACACAAAATAGCAATATAATGCAATTTACATACATAGATACAGAAATATGAGTTTCAATTTTATTTATTTTCGGAGTCCAGTACAACGAACATCTTATGCACATGCTTGTAGTGAACAACATATATTTGCTAAATTTTATGCGGACGAAGTCACGAGTAACAACTAGTCTAAAATAGAATAACCTAAATTACTTTTTATAAAGTCAGCTATCTGCCAGTGAAAGTCTCGAGATGATCGGTCAAACCGTTTTGGAGATAGCGTTGCGAGCAAAGCCAAGGTTAAAAGATAGTCTAAATTAAAATAGACTAAATTACTTGCTATGATGTCAGCTATCTGCCGGTGAAAGTCCCGTGACAATCAGTCCTACCGTTTTGGAGATAGCATTATGTACGAAGCTGCGGTTAACAGCTAGTATAATTTACAGTAGCCTAAGTAACCCGCTGTAATTTCAGGTATCCGCCAGTGAAATTCCCGTTAGCTGTCGGTCAGCAAATTTCGGAGATTACCCGGAAAATACAGACCGACATTTTTTTTTATTGTAATTTTTTTTATCAGTAGCGTGTATAGTTTCATACCCAACCAGCGTAGTCCGGTGAAGCTGTTAAGACCTTGCTTGGTCAATAGCGTGGTCAGTTCGAAAAAAATAAATACCCAATCAGTAAAAAAAATTATTTTAATATTACATAGAGACACTTCATTTTTATTATGTGTATAGATAGATTACTCTACTGGCGTGTTTGTTTGACAGAATATTTATCTAAGTTCGCTTAATTCTTGTTTTTTTTTCCTTTATGCATGTTATTTAAGTACGACAAAGGTACGATCCAAGAACAGCGACTGATAAGACATCTACAGTACAGTCCATCGTCAATTATACACAATATCATTCTGCTCTGTATGCGTCTCGGTAGACGGATATACGTAAGTACAGTCACTGTGACTTATTAACACCGTGTGATAGCTGGTTTTCCAACGTACGATCCAGGACAAAATACGGCTAAATACGGTCAGTTTATGGTGAACAGTCTATCACAACTGTCTTATCCTTCCGCTCAGCAAACGAACTTTTTTTCGAACTGACGAACCGCTGTTGGCCTCACTGGCCTTTACAGCTTCACCGGGCATTTTGGGCGAGCGCATAGTGCACTCAGCCGAATGGTATCAAGCTCACGGGTGCCAGAGTGTTCGAATCTCGGCTTGGGCTGTTGCCTTGGTTACGCGAGTCTAACTGAAACTAATCATCTAAAATAAGTTAACCATACATATATACTTTAGTGATACTGATATGCATACCTTCATATGTTATGTAACGTTAAGCAGTTACGTAATGATTAATCTTGAAAGCGCCTCTCCTTTAATTGTTGTTTCATTGAACCTAGATGTGATTTTTTTACGTTTAAAACGTATCTTTTCTCACACTTTTAAAAGTCTTGAAACAACCTTTGACTTAGGTTTTCTCAGTTGTTTATTAGTCTTTGTTTTGATATTATTATTTTATATGTTAAATGTGACCATGAACTACTAAAGGATTGAAGGGTGTTAAACTTTAAACATTTGCCTGGTATAATGGCAAATAGACCTCTAACACCAAGAGATTATATTTCATCGACAGTCACTTTAAATGCCTAATTATTAAATCGAAACGGTAAAATTTAGCCTCTAATAATTCCATTATACGTTACCCCTTTATGCGGTGTTATCGCGCCATCGTCCGACCCCACGAATTACTATAAATTATAGTTCGTTCCTAATATATTTATGTAAATTCGTTCATTAGGTGTAAAGTGGTTTGTTTTTCGTAAAAAATATTCGTAACGTTGTACAACTTTAGTTCTATTTAGGAATTTGTGTTATAGGGGAGACAATAATTCTTCATGTTTGTAGAATTTCTATATTATGTAATATTTACATTAGGAATTTATTAACCTCTCGTAACTAACGTTTGATAATAAAATTTTCTAGATAACACGTGTTCTTGTCAAATAACAATAACAAAAGCAAGGTATGACCGTAGCACAAAGAATTAACTAAAATACCTACACTATAATTTTGTTTAGTTTTCGAGATACATTTTATAAAATTATACCGTCGGTATTTTTTCAAGTCTTATGAAACTAGACCCATCAAATAGATACATAAATACTATCAACTCTTATAGCACACTGAGTAGGCGTCTTTCTCTGAAATTTCAGTACCTCAAATATTTCGTTGAAACCTTTTCTAAACTCATATTAAAGACAATAACACTACAAACACATAGTACAAGTATTTACTAACGTCTAAATTATGTGTTTGTTCGTAGTAAAGAATGACCTTGTGCTATGAAGACTGTATCTATTGTATGTGTTATAAGGTAAACCGGCTAAATTAAACTAATTTCTGAATTATAGCAAGTATTTCACGATAATAAATAACACTGTTTACACTATTTTATAATAGGCTAGTGCTACTGAAAAGTTTTAAACTAGCCATATAAATTTTGTCAAAACATTTCTATTGTGTGTTGCCTCATTTTGTAATTTATAAAAACTTCTTTAAAAGCGTTGAGTGGTATTTTCGGCAAAAGAAAAATTTATAATTTCGCGTCATGACATGCTACGTAAGCATGGCCGGTTGTATTGCGCTTGCGCGGCTTGCGTCAAAATAGCGACGTAGTATAGGGGCCTGAGTACATCTAATATTGATATTTTGCAGCTCATCATATGTTTGATTGATTTATAGACTTTATAAAAATGTATGTGATTATTGCTCCGACTGCCAATAGATATGAAAACTAATGTTAATCATTTTAATAAACCTCCACACACGTGCACGCATACACAGGCAAGTGGAAGGGTTTTATTTTATTCCCTTATCAAACTGAAATAGTTTAGAAAATTATACGATACGAAACATATATAAGAGTTGTTGAGGTATGTATGCCTGGTACACATATATGTTACAACAACTCATATATGTATGAATAGTTAGCTTAGCTCAGATAGGTCGCGAATAGCATGTATCAGGCAACAGCCCAAGCCGAGGTGAGCCGTGCACCCTTGAGCTAGTTGTCAAATAAAATCGTCTGAGAGCCTTATGCGCTCGCCTTAGTATCCCGGTGAAGCTTTTTTTTTATCTTTATTTAATTTAGGGACTTAGGTCCATATAGAACATGTCAGTCCCATCATACCCTAATCTTAAAATATTCACCAAAGAGACTTCAACACAAACTTCCATAGAATCTTGGCTTGCTAGGTCAATAACGTAACAGGTCAGTTCGAAAAAAAAATTCAATAAACAATTTCTAGAATTTAAATACTGTCATACACACTATAGTTAATATAAAGATTCAAAAGAAAATAGTTTATTTATCAAAAGAGAACAATCTATTTCTATATTTTGAGTTTTTAGTTCTGTCAATCGACATTTTAATATTTTAATAGTGATATAGCGTAATATTAATCATGCAATTTCCTATGCTTAAGGTGGAAAGGTTATATACGATTAAAACACCAGACACTCTATAATAAAATATGATATTTCGTCGTGTAATAAAAAAATTAAACCTCTGTTTTAATATGAAAAGACATCCCTTATTTAATCTTCCGTTGCGTGTGAAACGCGAGCGGCCAGTAGCAGGACTTAACCACCTATATAAAATACAAACTAATGAATTCACACAAGAACCCTCCTCTCAAATCATACTGCAGAGAAAATAGGGCCGATAATCAAATGGTGTTATATTTTTCGGTGCGTAAGTAAAACGGTAAGTATCAGCTATTGCGTTGGAAATGTGCAAGGAGCATTAATCACAACAGAATTAGCTTTGGCGATCCGCTCCCAAGTGTCTGCGGTGGAATTTATATCGGTGTCTCCGAACGAAAATACCATAACTGTATATTTCTTTTTTGTATTTAATTTTTAATCTCATATGAATTTTTACAGTTAAATACAAAATTAAATTACATATGTAAACGTAAATTAAGACCATTTAAACAAAATAAAATATATAGCAGACAGGAGGAAATGAATTGAATAATTGAAGCACAAAAATTGCAAAGTGACTGTACTATACCTGATGATAAGCACACTACAATCCAAAAACAATGGCGACCACCGAGAGACACACTATCCATCGCCGGTCGCCGCTGTCATGCCGGCCTGCGAAAAGGTGGATATGCACAGGCTGATCCCGAAACGCGACCCGCAGAAGCGAATCACTATGACGGGCTTTTTCGCCATATACATGGTAGTTGCGACCCAGTCAGACTGTAAAACCCTTCCACCCCGTTTTCGCCATTGCCTCGTTCGTTAATCAGCAGGGTGCACCACGTGCAGGTGAGGTTGGCTTGGGTGTCTCAAGTCTTATGATGTTATTCGACACCCCTTACACCCCACGAATTGTACGAGCTTATATTCAGATCACCGACCTTATTTATTTATATTGTTACCCACTCGAATTATTTATTAATTATTTAAATAAGTACAATTAAATTTTATTTATAAAAAGAAAATGATAGCAGATACATCACACGATTGTTTAAGAGATGTAATACTAAAACAAGGAAAGCCGTGGGTGAAACAAGAAATGGCAGTAAAAGATTATCAGAGTAATTTTACGAAAAGCACTTTTTTAAGACATTTAAAGAAATACCTAGGTATAATGGATTTGAATTTGACGGTTATTAAGTTATAAAAAAATAAGCAACATTTTAACTAAAGTTTAATTTAAAGTCAATTGGGTTTATTTTAAATCATACAGTTGTTAAAAATCAAGTTTAACTTTTGCGAAATTCTCTTGGACAACATAAGCTGTAACATAGATACACTTTAGGCATCTGGTCTGGTCTGACACGACAGTGGGATAGGATATACGATAGCTTTTATATTTCTACAGAGCAGATGAGCAGTACAGACATTTTTTTAACATAATCCTTATTATTTTTGTATTTCATTATAATTTAATAGTAGCTTTTTCATGGTTTTATTTGCTTAAGGAAAGAGTTTATACGCAGTAGAAGTGAAACTCAGTATAATGATTAATTTTTAAAACAATGAAATGAACACACTATGTGTGTGGTAAACATTTTATATGTGGTAAATATTTTAATAGGTATATACTGAGGCAACACAGAATGATTTTCAAAAGTACGCGATAGTCACTACGATCCAACAAAAAATAATATGCTGTAGACTATAACGTTTCTCTCTTACATTCTCTCCCTCTCTTTGTATATATTTCGAGTACATTAACAATATACTATCTCATTCTCTCACAAGAAATTACACTTCAAAAAATACTAAACAAGTAAAATGTTACTTACCTCGTTTTGAAACTGGACGCGCCCAAGTTGAGTGGGCCAAGTTTGATGCGACCAAACCACCTCCGCGCCGTTGGGGACCACATAAATACTGCTTAACGTTCACGACATTCGAAATTTAAAGAAATAAAATAAAAATAACGACAACGAAAAAAAATAACGTAACGAAGGAGGCCGGTATCTAAATAACGTTTTTAATAATTATCACGGGACCCGCCGAGTACCGTCACTAATGCGTGAACGTGTTACCCTTATCCAAATGATTATGTTTTGAACACACGTCTTATAAGTTTTGACATAATTTATCTGTTTGTTAACCGTTTTTAATGACTCTCGTTAATATGAAAAAAAAGGCGTTAACTCTTTGATATTCGATAGTGCCACCATAAATTCTGTTAACTGGAGCAGAATTATTATTTAACACACCGAAAATGTTAATTATTTAATTATAGATACATTTATAATGCACTATGCGTTTTCGCTGCATTATTTAATAACAATTAATTCATTTCAATGTTATCTTAATACTTTCTTACTTACTTAATACTTGTTAAAATAATATTGAAAAATTTAAAAATTGATTACTTATTTTTTTATATATTTTATAATACGAGTTTTGGTGAAGTATCAATTATTTAAACATTCTATCGTGTAATTTTAAATTTATGATTTCATAGTTATTCGTACCTGATTAAAGTCAAATCAGCTTGTTTGTCTACAATAATATGTTTGTTAATCTTAGGATCTTTAGGATGCGAACGAGAATTTGTTTGTTATGTTTTTACATCAGGGGGTATAAAAATGGACATAATGTTTTTATCCAGACAATAATAGGTATTCTTCCCGAGAGATAGGTCAAACTTACAGTAATGCGAGAGAAGCCGCGGCCAAAAACAGGTATTTATAAATTTTAACCGGTTTAATCGACATAGCTAGTCAGTCAAGTAATATAAAATACTTTACCACCACAAGATTACAATTGTTAAAGCCACATGAAAGTACCTACTAAATAGAATAAATACAGAAGACCGGTTGAGAAAAAACTACAAAAAGCTACTAAACTGGTATATCTTAGCTTATTCATATATAGATATTTGACCAGATACAAGCCAAGACCAAGCCAACCTCACCTGCACGTTGTGCACTCTGCTGAATAACGAACGAGGCAATGGCGAAAGCGGGGTGGTAGGTTTTTACAGCCTCACTGGGTCGCAACCACCATGTATATGGCGAAAAAGCCCGTCATAGTGATTCGCTTCTTCGGGTTGCGTTTCGGGATCAGCCTGTGCATATACAGCTTTTCGCAGGCCGGCATGATAGCGGCGACCGGCGATGGATAATGTGTCACTCGGTGGTCGCCGTTGTTTTTAGATTGTACTGTGCTTACCATCAGGCACAGTGCCGTCATTTTGCCATGCTACAATAAAAAAAAATCATACTTATATTTTTTTTATCTCATAACTGACAAACGAACTTGTGGGTTACCTGATTTTAAGTGATCATCACCGTCCATAGACACTAACAACACCGGGGGAGTTGAAAGTGCGTTGCCAGCCTGTTTTTGAGGGAAAGGGAGTGAGGGGGGAGAGGAGAGGGGAAGGGAGGTGGGCCTCTGGCACAATGCACAAGCACTGTTACTTCAGTTCGGTTTTCTATGAGAGGGTGGTACTTCCCAGACAAGCCAACCCATTCATGCTGAAAACAATAATAGCTTCGGGGTGGCTCTACCACTCTTAAAACAAATCTTAGTCAAATATATAATGGGGTATATAATCTAAATTCAAAATATCAATATTAGATGTACACAGTCTGACGCAAGCGCAATACGGTCGGTCACGCTTACAAGCCTGTCACTGACGCGAAACAATAAGTTTTTCTCCTGTCACATACCGCTCAACACGAACTACTAAAGACGTTTTCACTTCAAAAATACCATTTAATACCGCTTGCCTTTTAATATTGATTAAATACATAAACTTGGTTTTTACACATAATTACTTAATAGTATAATGTTTTACTGTTTATTCAACTAAATAAATGTATATTAATGAATTAATTTAATGAATATAATTAATTAATATTTAGTTATTACATAAACAAACCGTATTTTGTTATGATAGCTGTAATTCATCTCCTATAAATTATATTGTTAACATAGTAAATAATAAAGAATGATTTTACATTAATTTATCTGTATAATATTTATGGTGTAATCAAATATGTTAACAAAAACCGAATTAAAGAATAATGTGTCTTGCGAAATATGCATGATATTATGTTTTATGACTGCTGCAGTTAGTATGTACAGAAGGTGAATACAATAATGTTCCTGTGAAGTTAACATCAGCTGTCATGTCACCAGCGGAAAAGAAAACGTACGTACAAAGATGTCGAACGTGTGATATATGATAAATATTACTTGCAGCATAGCGCAGTGGTTCTCGTGGAACGAATAAACGCTGGATGAACCATTAGTCGGCAATTATTGACGAGGCTAAATTTTATTAGTTCTTATGTTATATAGAGTTGAAAAAATAAAATGAGTTTTGTAATATACGTGTACATGTATATTTATTCTTTAACTAGCTTTGTCCACGACTCTGTCCGCGTGGAACCTAATAATGTAAAAAACAATGACTAATAAAATCATCTGAAGATACTAAGCCCTTATCTACTTTTCCCCAGTACTTACGTCGCGTCGTCATTAAAATTACAATAACTTTTAATAGAGTGAACCGATTTTAATGAAACCAAGACTAAATGTTACTCGAGGATATATGTTTTATAATTTTCTTCTGAGGTTTTATCGTAAACGAAGTACTTTAGCAGTGATGCGTGTTCAAACAAACATATAGACAGGCAGCCATTTCTAAAAATGATTGAGACGTATTTTATTGCATATTCCAATACACATGCAACAATATTTTTCAGAAAAATCTAAAAAGTACAGACAGGTTAGATTTATATTCTTAATATATGTATAGATGTACCTTTTTGAAGTGAATCTTCTTATGGGAGGGCTTTGAAATTCTGATCTGCAACCTTTTCGACTGCAACTGAATCGAGTAGTTTAGTTCGTTACACATCCGATATACACGTATACGTTTGTGAATCATGCAATTTCAATTGTATGATTCACAAACGAATATATGTATGAATATCTTAGCATAGTTTAGCTAGGTCAGATCCGGGTTTTCGGCAACAGCCCAAGCCGAGGTGTGCCACGCACCCTTGCGCTATTTGCCTGAATAAAATCGGCTAAATGCTTTAAGCGCTCACCTTAGTAGTCCGGTGAAGCTGTAAAGGCCTTAAAACGCCAATACCGTAGTCAGTTCGAGAAAAAAAAAGGTCCAGGTTCCTCGCCTATTTGCACCAAGACTATAAATGCGGTTGTGTACTGAACTCCAATGGGTACTGTTCATTTATTAAGAGTCATTTACTATTGGTCATTCTCATTTTATTAAGGGTCACTTATTAAGAATCATTTAAAGTTTATGAAATATATATATATATATATTCATCCATCGGGCCATGGACGCTCCGGCGCGGCATATTGTGGATTATAACTTAAAGATGGCGATAGGGGACCGGAATGATACCGCCATAAAGGCAATAACGTCTAAAACAAATATATATATATATATATATATTTAAAAAAATTTGGTTGTGTGTAAACACGGTTTACGAACGATAGTTTTACGTGATAATATCATAAAAAAACTTTGATATGTGTCACTAGCCGAACGCTTATACCGATCGCACTTCTCTACCACTTGTTTCGCGCTCTCGTTTGCATGCTTGGCTCAGGCGGAACGTGACAATGAGTCATGCTTTTTCACGTCAATAGAAGGATAAGACTTCAGTGATTGATCTCGCATCTCATTCTGAACGCCTATACTTAGGAATGTATTTATGTAATACTAGCTTTTACCCGCCGCTTTGCTCGTGTTAATGTAGGTTTGATCTATCTCTCAAGAACAGTGAGTGTTTTCTAGATAAAAAGTACCCGATCTCCTTTTCTATACCTTTGGCAACGTGTGTGCAAAAACCACTTGGTCGATTGCGTAGTTAAGTCGTGAAAACGTAACAAACTTACTTTCGCATTTATAATATTACTAGCTGACCCGTGCAACTTCGTCTGCATCGAATCGGTTATGTAATTATTTACGACATCACATTAGAAACCTCAAAAATAACAGTACTTCTCCACTATTTAAGGGATGTTATTATACATATAAACCTTCCTTTCAATCACTCTATCTATTTAAAAAAACCGCATCAAAATCCGTTGCGCAGTTTTAAAGATTTAAGTATACATAGAGATATAGGGACAGAGAAAACGACTTTGTTTTATACTATGTAGTGATATTTAAGGATTATTAATATACTGTAATGTAACAGGATTTATGTTTTTTTTTATGTCAAAAGGCAGCAAATAGGCAGACGGCCCATCTGATGTTAAATGGTTACCGTCGCCCATGGAAACTGCAATACCAGGGGCATCACTGTTATGTTACCGACCTTGAAGAGCGTGTTTCAATCTCTTTTTGATATATTTTATCAAAGCTATATTTATGGTTTCAGTATTCTCAAGGATGCGTTTGTTTACTCCTTAATTATATATATTCCATTCCGTTCTTAAGGAGTAAAATATTCGCGCGTTGAATCTGACACACATCCCATTTTTCATTATTAGGACATCTAGAGTCGTTTCATTTAGAATGTCTTATATACTTTACAATGAATTTTATCTCTAAAACCTAATAACTGTAATATACTATAAACCTAATATATAATGTAAAATTAATATGTTTGTAATATCTGAAATTATTATTCCAGTGCTAAATATTCTTTCTATTATAGGAATTTAAGTTATTCTATTAAAATGTGCTAATAATCAGTCTTAACAAAATACTAATACAAGAACGATCCGTAGGATGACAATAGTAGGGGAATACTTAGTATTCATTTCACATAATAAACATTGTTATCCGTCAAATCGATATCATCATCATATATATTAATACGTGAAGCCTAAACTTTGTATCCCTTTTTGACGGAATTGGGCGAACGGATGAACATGAAACTTGGCATAGTTAAAGTTTATATGGAGGAGAAGTGCAGAAAGCTATTTATTTTATATAAAATGCATTAGAAGAACATTAAATTAATTAAAATATGCATTACTCACACTACTGCTTCAATTTTACACAACATATACACACATGTAAATAAAAAAGACATTTTGACATCTGTCAATAGAGAACTTCAAAAAAGGTTGTGAAGGAGGTTGCTATGCTCGACTGTATGTATAATTTTACTCATACGTTCCAATTACCCTTTTTTATTCTACATTCTACAATGATATTATAACATAATACCCTTTGACAAAAGAACCCTAATAAAATTCAAACTTTAAAAAATCAATAAACAATAGTCGAATTTCGACCTCTGGGCGCCCACTAGTACGAATTAATAAATAAATTCTAGGCTTGTTATATGCTAAAATTATAACACCAATCCAGTATTTAAGGTAATCCAGATGTGCCAATCAGCTGCGTACCCAATGCAGGTCGTTTGACAGCGAGGTTAGAGCTTGCCGATTCCTTAATTGCCCTGACGTTTTGGTGTCACATACCACGGGGCACGCCGCGCCGGAGCTTCAGACCCGATTGCACGCTACTTAACCAGCTTTAGTAGTTCATGTATGTGAAATCAATGTGTTGCAGTAATATGATGTGATAACGATGTTTTTTTTTATATTAAACGCGTAGTATGTTCGTGCCTCCGAATAAATAATGTAGTCACGTTTGTAGAAGTAAAATTTTTTAAAGGAATTATCTAGTTTTTATATCTTTTTTGGATTAATTAATTATGTATAGTCTGTCTAAACTTAGTCTACTAGTAGCCTCCCGTGGCGTTGACTGGCTTTGTATATTTACAAATAATTGTATCATATCATTATGCAACTGAAACAATTAATACATCGTATGCCCAGATAGCTCTGAATGTGAAGGATTTTTTCAGACTTACTACAAGTTTATTGTTACATTTTGGGAAATTTAAACAATGCCCTTATGCATTATAGCCTTTTTGTTATTATAACCTATATTATTGTTAAGTTACATCTGTTGTATTGACGAGCTAATCTCCGAAGCAGCTAAACCGATTTGGACGAGATTAACACAAGCAGAAACTTTTTCCTATAGATTAATCGGCAGTGATTAAATTTTATTCCAGGTTAAACTCTAAAATGGTATGGCTTTTGTAAGGATTAAATATTAATTAATTAATAAACATTAATTAAGGGTTAAAAATGATAATAATCAAATGAGATCTAAAAAAATAAAATCTAAGCGACAATTGGTTCCCGAATAGAACATATACTTTCCATGAGACAGTCAAAACACGTTACTCTAAAACGTAGTCGCAGGTAGTAGGAAAGGCTTTAATTTATGAAATAGTTTTAATAGTGCTCGGAACCTCACTCGCGTTAATCTAGATTTGTCTCATACCTTTGGAACAGTATTTTTATCAGCTCTGGTAAGAGAGGAGTACCTCAAGGTTAAATTCATAGGCCATTTCTTTTTATTTTACACAGTGGCAGATATTACTCAAATATACCTACGAAAACACCAATCACTTGGTGCGAATTCGTTTCAAAAATGAAATAATGATTTGCATAGGATTCTCGATGGTCAACTGAAAACTCACTTTAGACTCAAAGTTTTCTACATTATACATGAGTTCTTAAAAACTGAAATTCGTATTAATCTTTGTGAAACTTTAATAATCTCTAAGCTCAATTACTGTATTTCCGTGTTGCATATTGCATAAGTCCAAAACTCATTCTGTGAGTCTAAAATGCATGGGCCCGTTACTGTTTTCATATTCCACCACGTGCTCACGTAAAGCCATATTTGAATGAGGCACGTGTTCTAAAAATGGAAGCACGTTGTAGGTTTTATTTTGCTAAACTATTCTTAGCAGTTGTAAAGTTTCAGCAGCCGGTATAGTTGTATAATAAATTTGAGTGGATACGTCAGCAGTGGGAAATCTCGTGCTATTCTACGTAGTCTTAAAATTCCAAAACATAAAACTACTACCATTCGAGGTAGTTTTAGATATCAGGTCACAAAATGTTGGAACAATATACCTCCACCGATCCAAAACGCTATGCCCCTATTCACATTCGGCTCACAATTTACTGTTTTCGATACAACTTAACTCTCTGGGTGTTGAGTGAAAATCAGCGCTGGAGAATTAGCCTCCTTCAGAATATATGGTGACTTATCGTCCATTCGCAACACACATATACACAATACTGAATTTTATTTGTTTTACTTGTCTCTTTTTATTATATACATATGATGTAGTCAGTAATCGTATCTTCATGTACATTACAAATAATTACGTTTTCATTCTATAAGAATAAGAACCATTCGGATGCAGAACGTTGAAGTGGTTACTCTATAAGCAAAGTCAGGTATTATTCGATTGACACAATCTGTAATAATATAAATACTATCACAAAATGATTTGCGGTTTGCGCTTGTAAAATATTATTTATTCGACGTGTCCAATCGGCCAGTAAACCTTGTACGCGAGACCGGCTGTTTTTTTATTAAAATAAAAAATATAATTGATCAGCGGAAGCGTATTTCTCGTTTGTTTTCGTTGAAACCAGAACTAGTTTAGACTAGCGGTTTTACTTGAGTTCTAGGCTGTATATTTGTTTCCATATGGTCATTGATATACAAAAATTCAAGATGCACACTTAACGTCTCACAGACGGCACACGAAAATGAGTGCAAAATTTTGAAGTATGCAGTCATTTCAAATAGTCTCGCGTCGCTTGCGTCCTTGTACAAACAACTTTAAATCGTTTAGGTAAGGTTGAATTTGCAAAATCATAAGTTTATCGCATAACTATAACCACGTATGTGTATTGGGGAGTTTTTGCGACCGGTTTGGAGTGTTACTTTTATTCGAGACTGTGCGTCTTCGGTTTTTATATGTCAATGCTTATGGTACATTAAACAGGCAAACTGTCCACCTGATGTTGAATATTCACTGGCCTAGTTTGAGCGATTTCAATAAGACCATAGTTCTGAAAGTAGACAAGAACAATAGGTGATAGTACTAGTGTTATTAACAAGTAAGGAATATAACAATACAAGTTGCTTCACAGATGAAAAATGTAAGTTATTTTGGACGGAAAACATTGGAATGAAACTCTAATATGGTGGAGAAAGTATTCTAGTGTTCTTTTAGATAGTTACTTACCTGGCAGTTGGAGTCTTCTGGGCAAACCTCTATCGGTGTGGAGTCCTCTTTCTAGACGTAGGACTTAATGCGACTTTAGATCTTAGTCGTGTACGTTTATAATAAATGTGGCCTATTGGTTCGCAGCCACTATACATATCTCAAATCTGCTCGCTCTCTTCCGAACATCGCTTTAAACGTAAGTTGATAGCATCTCGCCGTTACGAATCATATTCGGACTTTAAGTCAATTTCTCTGTATACAAATTATTTTAATTTGGGTTTATAGGATACCTCTTAATTATAGTGAAACTTTTTCAACCGCTTCAAATTTTTTCATCATCTATCGCATGTCGCATTACAGTCGGC
Source organism: Antheraea pernyi (assembly GCA_015888305.1). Taxonomy (NCBI): domain Eukaryota; kingdom Metazoa; phylum Arthropoda; class Insecta; order Lepidoptera; family Saturniidae; genus Antheraea; species Antheraea pernyi. The sequence continues at coordinate 2,445,440 of MU158827.1, read as the reverse complement.
CGTGGAGTAGGGGTCTTTAGGTGTAAAGCCTTTAGGTGTAAAGGAGACCAGCCAAGGCCGATATATTTAATATTATCTTTATGTACACTTTTACTAATAAACTACTAAAATAATAGTCACATTAGGATGAAATTTTGAATGTTTTTATTAAAATAGTCAGAGAATGAATTAAATTAATTTCATAAGTTTCTTTTATTCGCATTCATACATTAAGACTGACAAGTATTTTCTTCCACATATTTGTACTAATTAGTTTATAGTCCCTTTTTTAAATCATAATAAATGTACAATTGTTTGAGGTTCACCAATTTTTTATTACTACTATTTGATGAAAAAGTATTGGCATGTTTTAAAGCGAAATTAAATCACCTTATATTTTTACTGTTACGATGTATTAACAAATAAGTGTTAGAACTTTGTAATGTCCTGTGTTTTTTCGTATCGATTTACGTTATTGTACGTAAAGATGGAGAAGTTGCAAAAAATGTATGATGGTAAAATTACCACCGTAATTAATTGATGATGTTTTTCGTATCGAGAATCGTGTCGGTATCTAGTATGTGTGTAAACTTATCCTAATAAGTAAAACGATTAAAGTATTACACTCAATGGTCATCATCATCATCATTACCTTTATCCCACCTAAGTAGGGTCGGCACAACATATTTCTTTTTCCACTCTCTCCTGTCAAATGTCATTTCAGTATTCACACCTTTTACGCACATATAATTTTTCACACAGTCCATCCATACCTTTTTCGGTCTTCCTCTACTCTTATATCCGTCCACAACAATACTCAACACTTTTCTAGTTACTTGGGGTGTAAGGTGTGTCGAATAACATCGAATACTTGAGACATCTGAGCCAACCTCACCTGCACGTGGTGCACCCTGCTGAATAACGAACGAGGCTAAGGCGAAAGCGGGGTGGTAGAGTTTTACAGCCTGATTAGGTCGCAACTACCATGTATATGGCGAAAAAGCCCGTCATAGTGATTCGCTTCTGCGAGTTGCGTTTCGGGATCAGCCTGTGCATATCCAGCCTTTCGCAGGCCGGCATGACAGCGGCGACCGGCGATGGACAGTGTGTCACTCGGTGGTCGCCATTGTTTTTGGATTATACTGTGCTTACCATCAGGCACAGGGCAGTTATTTTGATGTGCTGCAAAAAAAAAATTGTTTTCATCTCTCCTCATGACATGCCCATACCATGCTAACCTATTACTTACTCCTCAATTTCTCTGTCACTGGTACTATTTTCAAACTTCCTCTGATATACTTATACTTAATTTTATCCATTCGAGTCACACCACACATCCACCTTAACATTCGCATCTCTGCCACATGTAATTTTCTCTCATCCATCTCTTTCGTAGCCCAGCACTCAGATGCATACAGCATGACTGGTCTTATCAAAGTTTTATAAACCTTTCCCTTGAGTTTCAAATGCATTCGGGTCACAAGCTACCCCAGACACATTGCGCTACTTCATCCATCCTGCATTTATCTTATTCCTCACGTCCTTATCAATGCCACCGTCGTTTTGTATTAATGAACCGAGGTACCGAAAATTGGAGCAGGTTGGTAAGGATACACCATTTAAGGCTATAGGAGAACAACTAGATGTACCACCGAAGTCGCAAAACAAATGTTCAGTTTTTGTTCTACTCAAACCAACAATACACTACAATACAATATTACGCGTAATGATATTGTAACTAAAAAATTATAGATACGTCATAAGCGCTACGACAGCGCCTTGTTAAAACTTGGCTAACTAGCTTATTTTGACGGCTGCCCCGTCAATCCGCCCGTATCTAAGCTACATATAACCATTTCTTTTTCTCCACCTATATTAAGTATATGCCATCTTACTTCCACATTTTATCTAAGACAGTGTGGCGTCACAATGTAACCTTACGTATGTGTGCGTTATCGTGCCATTTGTTTTGTCAAAATATCATGTAGGTAACGTATCTACAGCTTTTTAAATCTAATATCATTGATGACTCTGATATAATTAGACAATAGACACTAAACTTAATTAATTAAGTTGTATTGTAATAACGGTGAAATTATATTTTATCACTGTTATTTCACAGATGATAAATGAAAACCTGCTATATTTAAGATTATTGTCACTCCTTGGCTCCAGTCCTTTTCGGTTGACAAAACTATCCAGTAGTTTTACCAACGGCCAAGAAGAATAGAAAATTCGAAACAAATAATTCATTAGATTTCGAATTATTTTCCACATCATATGAAAAATAACAGTAACAAAAAATTATAAATATCATATCATAAATTATTTTCATCCTATATTGAAAACTAGCATGCCCGGCAGACGTTGTTCCGCCCTGATTATAAAAAAAATCCTTGACAAATTATATACTAAAACCTTCCTCATAAAGCACTCTATTTGCTGGTGAAAACCGCATGCAAATCCGTTCAGTAGTTTTGGAGTTTATCGTGAACAGACCGACAGACGCGGTAGGGGACTTTGTTTTATACTATGTAATGATGTGTATTCTTTTATATGTTACGGAAATTATACATTGCTTAAACAATAACAGATTTACAATAAACAATACCGATACCTATTAATGAAGCATTTATTATAGCTTAGTAATTTTTACTTAACACCGCAATTTTTTACTTGATTGGCGAGGATTCAGGAGCAGCGTTAATGTTATATATAAAAAAAAACTTTTTCATACTATAATATCTACATACAAAGAAATTTAATGTCGTTACTTATCATTATCATATATTTGGAAATGTCATGCTTTTTCTTAACAAAGCTATTATTATTGAAGTAAAATAGTTAGTTAATAGTTTAGGTAGGTGGTAGAGCCACGCTGAAGCTATTACTAGTTTCAGCATGAATGGGTCGGCTCGCCCGGGGTAGTACCACCCAACCCACAGAAAACTGACATGAGAGTTCGGTCAGTGAGAGCGCCGGAGACCCATCTCCCCTCCCCTTCCACTTTCCCCTTCCCTTCCTTTCTTCCTCCCCCAACACAAGCTGGCAACGCACTCGCGACTCTCCTGGTGTTGCAAGTGTATATGGACGGTGGCGATCACTTAACATCAGGTGACCCACATGTTCGTTCGCCTCCTATGATATAAAAAAAACCACATCTACTAAGAGATGGAGACGATTTTTTTAAGGGTTAGTTAAGAGTTTGTAAAGTTTAATTACCTTTGACTTATTAAATAAATATATAATTATGACAAAATGGACACAGGGAATAAAGAAAAGAAACAAAGAAAGATAAATTCAATTAATTATTCATATTACATATATAAACACTATGCGCGTAAATGTACTTACCAACTTACATATAAACTTCTAGATATATATAAAATAATAATATATCTAGTATAACCGACGCAACAGTCCAAGCCGAGGTCCGACCACTGGCACCCTTGCACTAGTTGACACACCTAAAAAGCCCAGAGAAGTTGCGAAGGTACGTCAGGTCAACAGCAGATGGTTTGAAAGAAAACTTGATATAAATGCTAGTCTTGTCATTATGTCGCGTAGGACACTTAGCGCTGATGTTCCATTAAGTGCTAAACTGAATCTCGAATATTGTTTTATAGCATGACAAAATGCATACTGCAAATAAAAATACCGGCAGCCATTGAGAGGTATATAATCTGCTAGTATTTCAGTCAGGTATGTACAACCTGCCACAGTCTCAGAACACGACACGCCGAAGTGTGTTTCAGTTGCGGTTCTATGTAATATCCATCAGTCACACACGTAAACAGCGTTTGTTTCCCATACACATACTTAGTTTTGAATATAACTACAATGCACGAGGTTATCGTATAAGTAAAAACATTGTTATTCTGTTTAAAACGATTTCAATACAAGACAAATATGTAATTGTAGAGAGACGTCTAAAACCCGTACGATGTCCTTCGACGCTTCACCAAACTTTCTTAAGACTGGTTGGAGTCACGAGCGCGTGCGCAGAGCACTTTTTGCCGGGCCACTGGGTGCCGGCGCGGGCCAGATATTGAAATAATTGCTTTTTTAACGGCACGCCGCGCCGTGCAAATGACATTCGAGATGGAGGCCGTTTTTTTTACGAAAGTGTACGAGAAGGAAAATTAACTGTGATGAAATGTTTGTTTGATAAAAATGATGGCCGATTAAATTGGGTGCCGCCGTATTGGAGAATCTGAACGTCACCTTTGTTGAATTTAATTTGATAACACTGCGATGAATATAATGTTATCAAGTTTTTTTCTAACGTCTATAAATACATAATATTTGTGGGACAAGATCGTGAGATGATATCATATTGTATGTGAGATCGCGGACGTTCATTTGGCACACGAAAATTAAAATACAATCTATTGACGTTTACATTTCAGCCATCTTCTTTTTCGATATACTGGGATAGGACATGGGATTCTTATCTGTTGTTTTCGATGATGAATGCTTTCCTTGATTTTTCTTTTTCTTATACCATATAAGTTTTAGCGTCCGGCCACAATCTCTACCTACTACATACCTACTAAATGACGATCTGGCCTAAAAGTAAAAGATTGATTCTAGTGTAACTGTCGAACAACTGGTAAATAATGTTTATTTTGTTTTGTGGAATACTGGATGATTTTAAAGATTATTAATGATAATTAATGTGAACTTATGTTTAAAAAGAACACTTTTTGAGAAAATAAAATTTCTTTAAATCGAAACAAAGGACAACCAACCAAATTAACTGTAGCTAGCTAAAATGTAACTCTAATTAATTATTGATTAGACAGTAAAACAAACTCGATTTCAGCTTTATATAGAAGTAATTTTGGAGGAAAAAATAATTAATTCCATTCGCCTTTAAACTAAAAACTTGAAAGATAAAACGCGTAATTTCCGTTGATATGTGAAAACAATAAAATAATTAGCGATATGTAGGAGATAAACTCAATGTCCAGTGAACTCTTAATGAGCCCTGACTGCGGTGGCACAGCGGTGTTAAAAACCTAAATTATTGTGTGAACTTTCACAGTCATCCGACATTACAATCAGAGTTGTGTTTGTTTTTTTTTATCAATTTGAGTGATGCTATGGTGCGGTATGGCTTACCTTTTTTGTGGCACGTGCTTCATTTATTGGTCCCTTAACTTATTCCCTATATAATATTGTTAAATGTTGTACTCGTAGTTAATCTCTCGAAATTTTGATGAAAGTTTTGTTTTAGTTAAAACATGCCTATCGATTTACCGGATAGCGAGTTCAAGTACCATGTTAAGCGGGTTTTAATGTCGAAAGGTTATTTATAGGGTGGACCAATATATGAACGATGGTGACGTCTAAAAATGACGCCCGTATTTGTGCATCCAAAAACAAATGTAACTATCTATGTTTGTATGTATCGTGAAAAGATAAACCAGATCAAGTTTCTTGCCGGTTCTTCTCGATGAATGGGTTGTTTTTCGAACCAACGGTAGCTTTGACATTCATAAGCACCTTCTTAGGGCCTAAATTGGTAAGTAATTTTTGATTTTTGGTTCATATGTTGTTGGATTGAATTAATTTGAAACACGTAATTGCTTCACTCGAATCTGTTGTCGATTTTAAATGTGTTTGTTATGACTAATTCTAGACAAAAGAAAAGTTTGTTTAATATCATCGTATCATATAATGAAGACTAAGTCGGAATATCATTTCTCGGTAATTTATTATACAAGTTTACAGGCAAAAATACCTTTATTTGAATTCCATCCGCTGCAGTTAGTGCTGCTTTCGCACTTTTTCCATTTTGACTGAGTGCCTTCTGCGTTTGCCCTAAGTCCGCTGAAGCTGTAAAGACCCTACAGGCCAACAGCATTAGTCAGTTTGAAAACCTAAAAAAAAACAATTGATCTATCGCTTTTATGATTATCTATTTATAAAGAAGAAATGTAGTATCAGATGTAACAAATTTTAATTTTATCCAATTCATGGTTTCAATAATAAATGGGTAATATATTCATACTCAAATAAAGCATTAAGTGAGGATTTCCATTCATATTGATAACTCATCGTAGGTCCTCAATATCGTTGGCTGATCATATTTGAAAATTATCCGTGAGAATACAAGTCTTATTATCTGCTGTAAAGTAATTAGTATCCGATTTGATAGTAAAGACTTTAAATTTTTATTCACTGAATTGTGCAGAAGTGTCTATCATATACATAATAGGTATAGACTGTCAACGAAAATTACCATCAAAATATTTAATTATGCAAACGAGCGTACAATAACGTCCATTTTTAAAAATCGATACACGTTCCGATAGTGTCCGTGACACATCGTACATGTCCGTTGCATCGTCGCTGATTAACCGAGACGAATTAGCGAGACAATTCTCTAGAGACAAAGGAACGGTTCTGTTTGTCACGCGCTGTAAATATTTTGGACGGGGTTTCACGGGGCCCGTAGTTTTATGAGGCTTTCACGCTGGCACCATTGTCCCGGTGTCCCGATTAGCCATGCTCGGGGTAAGGGACATCTTTGCTGTTTTTTTTTTCGGGACCGGACAATTATTGTTTTTGTTTTAGACAATTTAGACCACTCGGCCTGTTAGTTGAAATTATTGGGGGTGATTTTTATTTACGACCTATGAAATTTTACTGGGAATTTTATATATTTCTTATTGCTGTTGTTTTTGTTGAAAAAATTCAAGTCATTTTATGTGATTTAAGTAGCAACATTTTATGGTGGAAGTCTGCCTGAAAGAATGGTTATGGACGCTGATTAGTATATGCGTACACTGTATATAGAATATCTCATATTAATGAACAAGGTGGGAAAAAACGAACTGTAGTATTTATTTATTATGATAATCCATTGGTAAATATACTTAATAGTAACAATTTTGTAATTAGATTTAAATGTAGTGATATTTATAAACAACCACGGCAAGCTTCAACAGTATATAAAATTCTAATAATACTAAATATTCAACCATATAATACAGATTTTAAATGATTTAACATAAATATTAAGAAAAGTATCAAATTATAACACAAACAGAATGAAAATACTAAAACCAATTATTTTTAATTTCATAGATTTTGCTAAGTAAGTACAAGCTAAGTAAGTGGTGATAACTTATTTAAGGTGAAACCTTTTTGATAAGTGGTACATTTTTAAATGGACATTATTTCTATTATAACAATTAATAGCCAAAAAGCCGGAAGAACTGTCTATCAGTTGTCAAACAGCACCTAATCGTTCAGATGTGGTATTTGTGGAAAAAAACCGTTTCGGTTCTGAGCGGGTGCGCAATGTGGGCCGGCTGACACTGCGGCGTCAAGGCTGCACTGACCTCACTGTTTGTGGAGCATGACGGCGACGTGTCGGCACCGAGGCACCCAGGCCGTGACGTCACCACTACCTCTCCCTCTGATATCTAATCACCTGTATTCCATTTATCTATACCATTATTATAAAGAGGTAAACTTTGTTATTTCGTAGGTTTTTTTAATATCATAGGAGGCAAACGAATAGGCGGGTCACCTGATGCTAAGTGATCACCGCCATCCATAAACATTAAGAACACCAGGGGAGTCGCAAGTGTGTTGCAAGCCTGTGTTTGGGTGGGAAGGGGAGAAGCGAGGGAAGGGGAAGTCGATTTCTGGCGCTCTCACTGACCGAACGAAAGGCAACAATGCAAGCACTGTTACTTCACGTCAGTTTTCTGTGAGAGGGTTATCTCTGGAACTATTCATTCGATTGACCAGAGTGGATAAATATGTGAACGATCGTGATGTCTGAAATTGATTCGTCTGCATCCACTAAAACGATCGTAACGTGTAATGTATTTTAAATATATATGTATGTATATTAAAAAGGTAAATCCAGATGCAGTTTCTTGGCGGTTCTTCTCGATGACTGGTTTGTTTTCCGAACGGGTGATAGTTTTGACGTTCATAAGCACCTACTTAGAGCCAAAATTGACTAGCGTATTTTTGATTTTGACCTTTACAAAGTACGCCGAGATAGCCGGGCAGATTTTGCGGTAGATATGATTTCGGATGACAGGAATTTTCAAACTAAATTGATACATATTGTTACATTTTGGTCGGTTTGAACATCTTTATAATTTATAGCCTGTGACTAGTGTTGCCCAAATGCAAGACCAATACGGGACTTGGTTTGGTCTTGGTATTGGTTTTGCGTCAATACATCTGGTCTTGGTCTTGGTATTGCACCGTCAGTCTTGGTCTTGGTCTTACAGCAAGAGTCTTATCTTACAATTAACTATTAGTTTAATCCCATTAATTAACATGTTAGATTAAATATTAGAACAATGCAACTGAACATTTTGTGCTTTTATATACATAGACATAGTAAAGTCCAATCAAATTAATTAAATTCATAATTAACATGTTATCAAAGGAAGATTTACAGGAATAAAAATATGCAATTCCTTCTCGTAGAAAGATACTAGATGCTAAATGAAAGTGAAGCATTATTTTATAAACATAGTGATTCTTTGGAAGATTAAAAAACAGAAGTATCGCCAGCTATTTTGTATCTTCTAGGTAAAAATAACATATATCAACGTATTTGCATAATATTCCTCTTTCGACGAAATCAATCCATATTAATCTTGTCGTCCGGGGTAGTACCACCCTCTCATAGAAAACCAACGTGAAGTAACAGTGTTGGCATTGTTGCGTTTCGTTCGGTCAGTGAGAGCGCCGGAGACCCACCTCCCCACCCCTATCCTCTCCTTTCCCTCCCCTAACCCTTCTCTCCAAAAGATGGCGACGCACTTGCGACTCCTCTGGTGTTGTTAGTGTCCATGGACGGTGGTGATCACTTGACAGCAGGTGACCCACCTGTTCGTTTGCCACCTATGACATAAAAAAAAAAATCAATCAATATTAATTATTGAAATAAACAGATCTATGCTGCTGTTGTATTTATGTATCCACTAGCTATACTTCTATTCCGTACTCCGTACACTTGTAGGCAAAATTTCATGATGTTAAGTAGTTACGGCGTGAAAGCGTAACGAACAAACAAACACATAATCACATTTATAATATTAGTTAGGATTTTTACAATAAATTATTATAATATAATTGTATATTCTTACGACTACATTATTCCTTGTAAGGACAACACAATATGTTTTCGTATCCGTTATGAGCACCTGGAAATTTATTTTATCGGCGAAATTTCTACTTCGAAAAAATACTTTTAAAAAATCCAAATTCAAATAGGACTGTTCTTTAGAAGCCCATAAGTTGACAAAAAAAAACACTATAGAAAAAGAGCTGTATTTCCATCCACTTCATACCTACTAGAAGTCCAGTTAGAAGAATATGAACTACATAATTTTGAAACCTCACCTTTTCCTTGTTGTCCGCTTCACGTGAAATGCCCTATATTCCAGCCAGGGGTCATGTACAAAACTACTATAGGTGGACATTCTCTCTCTTTTTATCTTACAGGATCCGCCACTTATACGTGTGGCTGATCCGCTCCTCTCAAAATGTTGTTCGACACTGAAAAATAGTTCTATTCGTGGGTGAAAGATTTTTCTTTTAAACTAGCTTGGGCCTCCGACTTCATTTACATACGTGAAAATTGTTATATTGTTTATAATTTCGTAATTACGTTATCACTTCTTTTAAATTTTATCTATACAGTCTAGCTAGATTGGTGTGATGATATGTAGGTAGCCTAGATAACACTCCGTATGCGAATATATAGATTAAGATCCTAGAGCTGCCAGACCTATCTTATTTTTAAATGGATGAAACCTTATGTTTTGTGTAGTCTTTTATGTACTTATAACGCTTTCACACTCACAGAGTTCGAGACTGGAAGGCGATGTATAGATATCAGGAGATAAAAGGTGACTTATTTTACTTACTTTTAAATGGCTGATTTTTATATATGTTGTATATAATATCATTCTAAAGTAGAAACCAGTGTCACCAGACACTTTCCCAGGGCCACAACTTCTGCCAAAGAAGTTCTTCTTCTCTTTTTTAAAGCAGACAAAAAAATGAACGAAATTAGCTTATTTTTAAACGCTTGATTTTGTAATATGTTATTGAGACAACTATTACAAAACTATATTTCATCAGCCAGACAGATTGTAAGGGGCAAACATCCCGTCAGACGTGAAAAAGCTCTTGGTCTATAACGTCTCGTAAAATTCAGTTCAGTCGTTTCGGAGTTTATTTATATAAATTAGGTTGTTATTGTTTCACAATATTTCGAATTCAAAATTGTTACAGCATAAATAAAGCCCTTAAAGTGTACGAGATTGTTAAATAATGGAAAGTCTATTTATAAGTCGGCTGCGGACGTCATATAACGACAAATTTGTGAACAAACAGAACAGAACAAACAATTTTGCCATAGCCCTTTCAGCCGTGAGGATTTTTTTATGTTTCATCTGTATTTACATAATTTCCACGAAGTGTAATTTTAACCTGTGTGTAATATTTAAGTATTGTAGTTGCGTGTAAACATGTAGGTACACGTGCCCTGTAACATCTGCCCCTAATAATATTGTAACCGAAAATTTTTGTGATGTATGTTTGTTACCTTTTCACAATACATTTGCTGAAGAAATTTTAATAAACACATATAATATCAAAAACAAAGAATCTTTATTCAATTTAAGCCCCGAGAAGGCACTTATGAACCTCAAAACTATCACCGGTTCGGAAAACAACACAGTCATGGAGAAGAACCGGCAAGGAACTCGATCTGGTTTATCTATTCATTACACGTAACATAGCACAAGATATTGTTATAGACATATACAGTTGTATTCGTTTTTGGTGGATGCATAGAGAGAGGCGCCATTTTCCAACATCACCATCATTCTCGTATTGATCCACCCTATAATAGCCTATGTATTAAGACCTGATCGATATGGTACTTGAACTTACTATCTGTATGTGTCGTAATATAATTTATACATCGGAATAACACGTGAACTATCATTTATAATCATACAAAATTATTAAGATATTGGACGACTTGAATTCAAAAAATAAAAACGTTATTTTACAGTGGATACCGTCTCATACAGGTTTGACGGGAAATGAGAAAGCGGATCAATTGGCTAGAGAGGCTCTTACCAATGGTATACCATTTAATTATATACTTTACTATGCTGATCATCTTTATCTTATAAGAAAACATTGTCGTAAAATGTGGGAGAAATACATCGATGAGCGATCAGTTAACAAAGGCATATGGTATAAAACCTTGTAACCTACCTTTCTGCGCTATACCTGGTTCGACAAAATTAAAATCAGTCGAACTGAATTAATTTTTATATAATAATATCTGAATAACTTTTTATATTTAATAAAAGTAAAGTCGTCACCAAATTGTGATATATGTAACATTGTAGAAGATGTTATACCATATAATGTCTGAATGCACACGTAACCGAGCCCAAAGATTAGTACTGGAGAATAAAATGAAGGACTCATTAAGATCTTTGGGTGTATGTAATGCCATCCATGCTTTCCCAACATCCGAGGAAGCAAGAATGCTTTACAGGCTGGTTATGGTTGGAATGAAAAACCGATAAATTATTGATTGTTTGTGTACATTTTATTTTATTTTGTTGTTAATCACTGGGTTGACATGGTCAATTTGTGACCAAACCCAAATTATAAATAAAGATTGTAAATAAATAATCATTTATAAAAGTATTGTTTAAATTAGTTTTTTTAACACATTTTTGTAGGTGGTAGAGCCACGCTGAAGCTATTACTGGTTTCAGCATGAATGGCTCGGCTCGCCCGGGGTTGTAATACCCGACCAACCGACGTGAAGTAACAGTGCTTGCATTGTTGCGTTTCGTTCGGTCAGTGAGAGCGCCGGAAGCACACCTCCCCTCCCCGTCCCCCCAAACACAGGCTGGCAACGCATTCGCGACTCCCCTGGTCTTGCTAGTTTCTATGGACAGCGGTGATCCACCTGTTCGTTTGCCTCCTATGATATAAAAAAACACAATGATAATATTGTCAGTCAATTAAAAAATGAGTGTATAGATCCGTTAGAGTTACACGGAGATAATACACGGTGTCACAATTTATTATATATTAATATAAACAAACACAGACGTAGTTGCGGGCGGCTACTAGTCCGTCTATTAATTCCAATACTTTTTGTCCGGTTATCATGAAAATTAACATAAGTTTATTTTTATGGAGAAGATTTTTAAGCTACCCATCTTGGTATATCTCGCCACTGGTGGCGGTATATCAAAACGATTTTTACTTCATTGTCATGTTAATTGGTATATGTAGGTCTATACTAATATTATAAAATTGGAGGGTTTGTTTGTTTTTTTTTTCGAACTGACTATGCTATTGACCTAGCAAGGACTTAACGGCTTCACCGGACTACTTGTTTGTTTGGTGTGACGCGCCAATCTCAGGAACTACTGGTCCAATGGGAACAATTATTTCAGCGTTATATAGTTAATTTATCGAGAAAGACTATACAACTCTTACACCTAAAGACTATATAACATCACGCTAAGACAATAGCAGCGGAGCATCAATTAAGAATGTTTCAAAATCGGTCTTTTTTCCTTGTGAGAGCTTTCGCTGCGTGTTGGTGTTGGTCCAAAGAAACTATTTCACGCGGACGAAGTCGCGGGCAGAAGCTAGTGTTAAGTACGGAAAATGTTTACACAATATTACTTTTGTTTTTTTTTTTTTTTTCGAACTGACTATGCTATTGACCTGGCAAGGTCTTTACAGCTTCACCGGACTACTAAGGCCGAGCGCTTAGGGCACTCAGCCGATTTTGGTTTTGGGTAACATACACAAGGGTGCACGCACACCTCGGCTTGGGCTGTTTCCTGGAAAAAGACACGTCTGTCCTAGCTAACTATTCTAAGCTATTCATACATATATACATTTGTGAACCATACAATCGAAATTGCATGATTCACAAATGAATACGTGTATATCGGATTGAAACGAACTTAAACTATTCGATTCAGTTCGATGGGGGAAAAAAAAAACAAAACCCTCCCACCATGTGTATATATGTGCACGTGTGTGAGAGAGATGATCTCATATGTCTGTTCAAGTGATGTAGGTGAGTCACTGTATCGCGTAAATAATATCAAGAGGGCTCCGCGCGGGGACGACCTAGGCTCGAGATATTATTGAGAACCGCGAAGTGTGCGGGAGCTAATAGGGATCGATTACAAAAGCGTGGGCGCAACACGCATTTTATAAGATTGAATTTAAATTTACTAACGGTGACGGCACCGAAGTCTAAAAATAGACATAACAAAAATTATTATTATTGTTTGACGGTTATTTTTAGGGGAAGATAGACGTAAATACGCGATTTACTCTATCTTATTTGAGTTATTTATTTTTTAACAGCTGCGCGCGCGAGCCGTTGTAGTGTAGCCGCGATGGCTGGAAATCTATGGATTGCCGTGACGGCACCTAGTAGCGGATTACGAGAGCACTCTTCGTACGCCGAGATCTCCGAGATCTCGTGGAAAATGAGTAGTTGACCTGCGTAGTCAATACTCGATAGGGAAAAGGAGTATGCGGGGTCATCCTGTGAAGGATTAGCCGCCGGAGGTTTGGGAGTGTGCTGGGACGCGGGTTTAGGAGCCCACGGGGCCTGAGGGGCCCGGTAGGGGCGGGGGGGCGCACTAGTCGCGGGTACGGACGCTGCCGGTGCACGAGACGTGCCCGGCAGGTTCGGGAAGGCCTCTCGAGACATGAGAGGCGGAGGTCGAGGACGGGCGGGGGCAGCGGCCGTCTTAGACGGCGACGCCTGCCTGGGGTATCGAGGGCGCTTTGTGCGCGGGGCGCGGGGACATCCGCGATAATTCGCGGTATGGCCCACGCCGCGGCACAGAACACAGCTCGGAGGGTCGGAGGCGTCTTTCGTGCGAGAACACTCCCTAGTGGAGTGGTCGCCGAGGCACTTAACGCACCTGGGTTTCAGGCGACAGTTTCGTGCGGAGTGTCCGTACACCTGGCAGTTGTGACACTGCGAGGGCACAGACGTTTTGCGCGGCGGCTCGACTATGACGCCGGAGAGGCCGCAAAGGGATGTAAGATTAAAAATCGCTTTCCCCTGAGGGGTGCGATCGAGGACAACGAGAACCATATCATATGGAGCCCTGGTGCGCGGAGAGCGCATACGATGAACCTCGCGAACAGGAATCTTCTGTTCCTTGAGGTCGTCTGAAATGTCGTCAGTCGGGAGTTCTGAGGGGACTCTACGGATCACAACCCGTAGTTTACGCTCCTCTTCGAGAGAGTGCGTGAAATAGCCCCACTGGTTGTCCCGAAGGAAACGAGTGAGGTTGCGATGGGCGGTGGACGTGGCTACCTTCACCTGAATACCTACAGCGGTATTCACGGCGGAGGTGTAAGGGATACCTGCCGTTTCCAGCAGGCTAGAAATCTCAACCCAAGACGCTTTGTCTTGGATCGTAACGGGGGGCGGTGGGCGGGGCTTCTTGCCCGAAACTGCGGAACCCGCAGCCACGGGCGAGTCGGGTCTAGAGGGCGCTGGTGTCGCCTTTGGCACTTTCGCGCCATCGACGTTTGCGATCTTTTTAGAGGGCAATTTGTCCTCCGGATCGGAAGAGGAGTTCGAGCGCTTCTTGCGCGGTTTGCGGTGCGTGACGGTGGTGAAGCCATCGTCCGCAGCAGGGGCTTGCTCAGCCTGAGGGGCTTGCTCGGCAGGGGGATCCTGCTGAGCAGGAGGGTCTTGCTCCATGTCGGAGCCGGAGTCGGAGTCGGAGTCATCGCTATCGCGATCGTCTGGGATTGGGAAGTTGTTGGAAGCCTCGATCTTGGCATAGATCGAGGGAGCGGGCTTCGAGGAATGAGGGAGCTCGGTGCGACGCTTTGCAGCGTACGCATCGTAATCGTCTACGAGACGAGGACAGATAGCGGCTATGAAGCCGCGGAGGCTAATGAGCTCAGTCTCTAAGAGACTGATCTCTTGTTCAGCGGCCATACCGGGGCCTGAGGAGGGGAGTGGGGCGGGGGAAGACATGTGAAACCTCCCTGCCAGAGGGGCAGGGGGGCGCGCCTTAATGAATTTAACGGACTATCCCGAGTCCGGATCAAAGGGAGCTGTTTAAAACTAAACAAAATAGGAAAACAACGCAAATAAGTACCTGAGCGAGACAGGGGAAAAATAACATAAGACTACTTAAATAAACAAACAATAAAAAGAAAATAAATTTAAAAATAAATCACTGAAGAATTAAAGAAATACGTAAATAAATAGATAAACAAAAGAGTAAATAAATAAATATACCAAGAAATAGATAAAGCAATAAATAAATACAAGGAAAACAAAGAGACAGACAGACATTTCTAACAATGATTGGTTTGTATTGTATTAGATTATACACGTTAGATTTACATTCATGTATAGAAGATATCTGCAAGTCGACGGTTCGATCGGAACTCATTACTTTTGCTATAACTCAAATATTTATTGTAACAGATAGTAATTATAGCAGATAATATATCACGGAATAATAACAAATGCGTCCGGATCCCTCGGCATATTTAGATGCTGCCTATTTTTACTTATTTTTCAGAAAGTAACGCATCTAATAAAAATCGTCGAGATAAATGTAAGTTGACCATAAGTGTAAGGATAAGGGCCAGGTTTACATAGTACCAGCCTGTATCTCCAAACAGAGCGTGCTCACGCCCACGCTCGTGTAACCACAGATCACGCCGCCGTGGTCTGGGCCTAAACTTTGTATCCCTTAACCAGACTAGGCCCCCCTCGGCAGCAGCTCAAGCCTTGGTCCGTTCCCTCGGCGTGGAGCCCTTGAGTACGCTGCTCGCGCGATACAGTGACACAAAATCTTACATCACTGCGACAACATTACACATATCACCTCTACACACGTGCACGCATACACGCTTACACATGCAGGTGGAAGGGTTTTATTTTTTCCCCTTATCAAACTGAAATAGTTTAGAATATTATCCGATACGAAATATATATAAGGGTTGTTGAGGTATGTATGCTTGGCACACATATATGTTTCAACAACTCATATATGTATGAATAGTTAGCTTAGCTTAGGTTAGCTTACATAGGTCGCGAATTGCATGTATCAGGCAACAGCCAAAGCCGAGGTGTGTCGCACAAAAAAAAAAGCCAGGTTTACAGCAAAAATGAAACAAATCTATCGAAAATAAACGCACCGAGTTTCCTTTGTCTACATTACAGGAAACAAGGACCGGCCTTATAATAATGTATTTCGCAAAAGAAAAGCGATTACGGACATTTCAAAACAATTACTTCAAAATACCAAATTCAAATTATGTATCAGGCCTATTTTTACGTGGGGAAATCCTACATGGACTCGCCACTCTTCCGGGGGTGAGCGTGGGTAGTGTCGGACTCTTACCGACTAAAACCCCACCGTGGATATTGAGAGCTTTTTATATAAATAGATTTCAATATTCTGGTATGTTATATATTTGTTTTTACAAAATATAAACTATAGCGTCCCGGTGAGCAGACATTTTCAGATTGTGTTTTCAGGGGAGGGATCCCATCAAAAGATTTTTTTAAATCTGAATCTTAACATCAGTACCATCTACCGATCCAAATATAACTAAAAACCAACCGGATTATCTCATAAATACTTTAAAAAATCACAACCGGTCAAGCTGTTCAGTAGAGGAAGAATTACGAAACAAACGAACACTGGGATTCTATATATAAAAATGTACTCGTCTTTGGTGAATATAAACACTTTCAAGTATTTTATTTAACCAAGAATTTAAAGCTGTAGATCTCTCTGGAATAAATAAATAAATAGATACATTTTTTACGTGTCATTTTACTATAAATTAAAGTAACAAATCACTACCTGACGATGCAAGTAATGAATTCCCATTCGAATCGTATTTTCTACAAATAATTGTGTAGCGGTGCTCACGGGATCACGTGCAAAAAGCCCAACGCTCCCGTATCATTATGGTATTAAAACGTAAACAGGTGTGAAATTAAGCCCACTTTTTGTTCAGCTAATAGATTGCGGCGCACTTTTCCTACCCGAGGCACTTATGTAATACCCGGCCATTACCGACTCACGAATCACCTAAACGCTTCGTTTAAAATGATATAATTTTCGCACTAAACGAAATGATTTGTGTGTTTCGTCTCGTTATAAATTTCTTTTTTTTTCTCAATTGGATCGCAGTCGGCTAAATTGTAACAAAGGTTTTTTTTTTTGTTATCATTAGACGGTTGATTGATGGACGATTATTTTTGGGTTTGATTTGAGAGATGCTTCCGAGTTGTTTTGTGCGAGTTAACAACAATCCAGCTTTACGGTTCGTTGTTCACGTAATTCACTGTTGTTCTATGTCGCTTTTTCTAAACTGTTATTGGTTTAAGGCGTTGCAATTCAAACTATTAACGCTTGGGTATGGAATATTTCTATTGTTTATTTATATAGCTTTTTATATCATAGTGATTGTAAGCCTTTTATAGGAATTCATAGTATTCTTTTTATTTTTAATTACTTAATTGGTTTTATCGTTTGACCACAATTTCGCTTGATTTTAAATGACAATGTGATCTTAGATGGTAAGGACATTAGACTTAGTTTTTTTTAAACTTGTTCGTTTCGCACAGAGGTCAACTGAAATGGGCAATATAAAGGGAGAGAGGAGTGATCGCAATTAGATACAATTCACTATTCACTCCCTTGACGTGTTGCATGAGCATAATATTAAAGTCACCAATAATTGTTACTCCTGATATAGATACAAGTCAGAGAGTCGTGGTAAATTCAAGGTCTGTTAATGTCTTAAGATTAGCGATCACATGCTTAGCAAAATTATCGAACGGTTTGATTGCAGACTCCTTCTCCATCAAGCCCAAAATATCGAATATACATGAACGAAGATTATCACTAAACCTAGTGGAGACTGGTTCTCAAGTATATTGAGGATGGTAACTAACAGAACGGACTTAGAAAAAGCCCTACACCCATGTGTAGTCCATTATTATGTTTTCCTTCACTGAAATATCCGATTCAGTTGCTAGGATTCGAACCTACGTCCATCGACGCGGTGTCCGGCCACGCTATCAATAAGCCATCATCGCTTCAGAGTATTCTAATGTTCTTTATATATTAGATTACTTATATTATAGGAGGCTATCTCTGATGAGGTATAGGTAAGTGTCAATTTAGATACACAACGGTTAGCCTTAAGAAGTAGTTATTGTATGTGTCTAAAATTTAGATGACCCTATAAAGATATGGGCGTATTACATAGCGTAGCGTAAACGTCATGTGTAATCATATGTGATCAAATAAAATCAAAAATACTGTTTTCAATTCAGGAATTTAAAGGCCTCATGAGGATGAATTGCCACAAATTTAGGCAAATAACATAGTTATCGAGAAGAAGCGGTAAGAAACACGATTTGGATATCATCTATACACAAATGGCTACCACGCAAGAATTTTAGATGGAACTGTTTTTCTTATTATTATAAACCTTGTTACATTATTCTGTTGGTATTCCTACAATGAATAAAGAAAGAACATTAGTAATTTTGTTACTATATTATATTTTATTTTGAACGTTTTGGACGTTGTCCCGCCCTGATAATAAAAAAAACCTTGACAAATTATATACTAGACCTTCTTCATGCATCACTTTATCTACTGGTGGAAACCGCATGAAAATCCGTTCGGTCGTTTTTGAGTTTATCGCAAACAGACAGACAGACAGACGTGGCAGAGGATTTTGTTTTATAATATATAGTAATTTTAATAGCATGGTAGCATGTCTTTTTCTAAAGCCTGCTTTTACTAACTACCACTATTAAGCTGAAAATAAAAGTATCAATTTCTAAATTTAATCGGGTCTTACTATCACAATCTTAACAGAGTATATCTTGATCTATTATAACGCTCCGTCAACTAAATAAAAGGTTGAAATCAGACGGAACTAATTGCAAATTTACTTGGTTCAAGTCTATTACGAATCTCTGACAATTATGGATTTTCAAGTAGATATTTCTATTAAATATTTTTACTATTTCTATTTTACTGTAGCACGTAGTTGAAGCAAGGTTCTAACAATGAACGCTTGTAGTACGAAAAGCTTTTGCAACCATTTTACAGTGTTGGCAAATATGAACCAAGACGAATCAGCGCTCGCTTGTTTGCTAACCGTTTGACCCGACTCCACTCGCGCCTACTAACCCACTCTATAAGACGGTCGACCACAACATTATTTGATTGTAAGTTCTATTCATTGAGTCATAAAGTGCAATGTCCTACAACAATGCATATTCATAGAACTGATGTAATGATGTATAGGCTGTATCAACAGTTTATTTACTGTTTGATGTTGTGACGTCAAATGTCATAAGAACATTTACACGGTTAAGCTTAAATATGCTTTAACGTCATAGCGATATGGAATAAAATCGCTTGTCTTTCTCTGTCGGTTACTATTTAGTGTTACTATGTGTAGTCTGATTGTATGACTGGCAGAAGACTCTCCAAAGGTACCGTTACTGTGGACCGCTCAATAAATTAATTCGGTAACAGTTGTATTGCTGCCGGCCGTAAATTGTTTTACATACTTACCTATGATAGATATCTATGGTCGTTTCAGAATGAGGAAAAATTCACAGTAGAATTTTAAGTGGACAATAAATGCTTGCTTAATCTTACTACAATTTTTTGTTGCAAATATATTTTATATTATAAGTCTATACTAATCTATTAAGCTGAAGAGTTTCTTTGTTTGTTTGAACGCGATGATCTCAGGAACTACAGGTTCGATTTGAAAAATTCTTTCGGTGTTAGATAGCTCATTTATCGAGGAAGGCTATATATATCATCACGCTAACACCAATAAAAGCGGATCCCCAATGAAGAATGTTTCAAAATCGGGCTGTTTTTTTCCTTTTAGCTGCGTGTTAACGTTAGTATTATATTCGTTGCCATGGTAACGTGGTAACTTTCTATCGCAAACATTTTTAAAGTTTATTTTGTGTTTCTGTTCAAAATGTTAATTCTACGTTTATTTTGTTTCCAGTTTTTTATTTGTAATCTATTACGTTTTATAGAGGAAGGCTATAGGCTATATATAATCACGCTAAGACCAATAGGAGCGGAGCACCAATGAAGAATGTTTTAAAATCGATTTTTTTTTCGAACTATCTATGCTATTGACCTAGTAAGGTCTTAACAGCTTCACCGGACTACTATTTTCAAAATCGTGTTTTTTACCCTTTTTAGAGCTTCCGCTGCCTGTTAGCGTTATCCCAAAGTAACTATTCCACGCGAACGAAGTCGTGGGCAGAAGCTAGTAAATATAAAATGCGTTTATTTTTAGGCAAGATAAATATATATTGAAAACCGAATTCAGTCGTTACAAGTTGAATTTTCTGAGCATTGTGTTGAAAGTGTATTATATCCAGGGCTTTTCTTGCATGTAGACGCGGCGGCACGCAGGGAAAATCGAAAATACCGAAAAATTACCATAAGTTGGTTTCCGTTCTGAAAATTAAAGAATAGTATCATCTCACTATGACATGCCGGAAATATCCAAAATAACAAAGATTACATTTTTGCAATTTTGAGATACAACAAATTATGGATTTACAATTTTCGAAAATTAGCGTGCCCAAAAAAGGAAGTTACAAAAAGAGGCCTGATTATATTGTCTGGTTATTATTATTGTATGTACACTTAACACACAACAACAGTTGTCACCATTTAATTTTACTCTCTGGTTAAGAAACCTGGAGTTGTTGAGCGGAGTCCTCGGCAGTGAAGAAGTGGTTTCCTAAAGCTATGAAATTGACCTATAGAAACTGAAGTCTAATTTTTAGCAGATGTATTAAATAAAATCAGATGATATGAGACTGATTAGTTCTGAAAGAAAATTCTCTTACAGTCGTGATACCATGTAACCATTTTCGAGTTCTTTTATTTTAATGTTTTGATAAATTAACATTTATCACAAATTGAAAAAAATAATAATTAAAAAAAAAATATTATCAAAATACATAATATATTTTTAATAAAATGACATTCCTCATTTTATAAGTAAACGAGCTTTAATCAGTTCTAGTTTTAAGTTACGCCAGATTATTTCTGGGGTGAATAAATATTCTATATGTACAAATATTATTATTATACCAATTTTGAGGAATAACGCTAGGGAAGGTAATGTGTTACAGCGCTACCTGTTGACGGGTTATAGTGAAAAGTGAAGCATAAAAAACTATATAATGAAAAACCATTCAAGTATACCAACTTTCAAGGTGATTGGACAAACACCATTTTTATCCAAGTACTACCTGTGCTCGCGACTTCTTTCGCGTGGAACCTGATGAACAAAACAGTAACAAAAAAGTCATGTGAACGTATTAAGTGTAATTATTATCTACTTTTCTCTGGTACTCAAGTCGCGTCGTTATTAAAATTACAATAACTTTTAATAAACCGAACCGATTTTAGTGAAACAAAGACTTGATTTTCTTGAAAAGATTTTATCATGAACACGGTACTTTATGGTAAAACTGATTAAAATGTATTTTATTACTTATTCTTAGGACGTGCAAAAAATTTTTTTTAATTAAAATCTAAATAATGCAGACACGTTTACTTTCTTATTATATGTCTGTATAGAGTTTATATATTAGGGTTAGTCTTTTTCTATAAACGGAATCCTAAAAATACATCGAAAAAAGCATGTAAACCTTTAGTAAACAGTCGCCTACAGGTCAAAATATAACCTATTAATTGGATTAGCACATACATAATTAATATACCTTGGCACCGGTAACATTAAAGGCTAAATTATAAGCCGAGTACTAATCAGTTTAATCAACTCGGCCGTTTCACACGGCACCTGAGATTCAGAATTTCAGCCGCGTAAACATATTAAATAAACAAAACACTGCTGGAACTATCGTTTCGACTCATTACGACGCATGACGTTTGCATACGTGAAACTACCGGCGTATCATTTGAACATAAAAAAAATACCTCTAGCATTCTCTTTATTTTAATATGTTTCATTTCAACAAGTACTTATTTAGTACGGATATTATCATAAACTAGTTTTTGCTCGCAGCTTCGTCCGTGTTAATATAGATTTGAGATATCATTCGACAATATTACTTTTCTGATAACCTGTATCCAAACTATGGTGTACCATGTCATTTTATTTGCATCTATTTTTCTATTATAGTTTTCATATTTTGTATTTTTTAAATTATTTATTATATCTAATATTATATTATTACTGTGAAGAATCTGATACAACGAATCCTGAAAAAAAATGGCAATATAGCATGCAAACCATAATCTGGAAGAACTTCGTTTTTAACCGGAACGAAAAATTTTAAGGTTAAAAGAGCTGACTTCGTAACTATTCGTAATCATACATACAGTGGTATAACAAAATAATCCCAAGGAGGGTTGATGTCAGGCAGGCGGCCGATCGTAAAAATGAAGCCAAATCATATACCACAACATGTGAAACATGTTGTACCGGCCCTACTTATGTCGGATAAGGGGAAGAAGAAGAAGGTGTCCTAGATTGGATAAGATTAAGAATGAATATATCAGAGGAAGTTTGAAAATAGCACCAGTCACAGGGAAGTTGAGGAGTAATAGGATCGCATGGTACGGGTATGTCATGACGAGAGATGAAGACCATGTAACTAGAAAAGCTTTGAGTCTTATGGTGGATGGGTATAGGAGTAGACCGAAGAAGATATGAAGACTGAAGAAGGTATGGATGGATTGTGTGAAAAATGATGTGTGTAAAATGTATGAATGCTGAGACTGGTAGGCGAGAGTGGAAAAGGAAAATATGTTTTACCGACCCTACTTAGGTGAGACAAGGGTCTTACCCTTGATGATATGTAAGAAAACATTGTTGCTTACCTTTTGAAGCCTTAACAACTTAACCGATAATCATAAAATTTTGTAAACATGCTGTCAGGGGCACAGAAAAGGACAAAGTGTACCCTTATCCCGAAAAAATGTACTCTTTAAATCTACATAAATACGAGAAAATCGCGAACATAAGCCACTTTATAATATTAGTTAGGATTGAGGATTCCATATTAATTTCCATGGCTATGATTTCTAAACGGTCAAGAATTTCGTACAAAATTTGGTTCCCGTTTGTATGTATCGTGAGGTGAGATTATCTCGGTTTTGCAGAGTGTTTGTAACGTTTGTAAACGTAAATTATTTTGATCATACTGTCAAGCGTTAGTGATCTTTAATATTGAAGTAATTAGCTTGTAATGAGGTGGAAACTTTAAGCGGTATACTTACCTAGGAAAAATCTACAAACTATCACTACTCCTTTTAATTCAACACGTTAGCAACTGTCGCTGACGAATTAACATAAACATTCCACTGTCGACGACTGGTTTTTACAGAAAAAAAAAGAAGAATAACGAGCGCACAGATCCTGATAGATAACGAAATCCGTGTCGACTATATTTGTTTTTAATTATTCACAGCCGAGTCCGCCCCTGCCTAATGACTCTATTGCAGGCGATTTACGACCTGCCCCGAGGCCGTTTTGTTTTTTGTTCTACGTTATTCAGCGGTTAATCAAGAAATCAAACAGAAGTTTCTAATATCCCTTATAATTTATTATTGTATTTTTGTTTCCAAATTGATCGATACAGCCGGTGTTAGTATCGCACGTGTACTGGCTCACGGATCCGGGTTCGGTTTCCTGTAGGAATAAAAATTATCGATCGCATAACAACTTGTTTGCATATCTATATTTTTTTATTTATATGACTCAACAACAGAATACAAATTTCATTTGTCTCCCTATTAATGTAAGGAACAATATTTTACAAAATTATTGAATAAAAATTACAAAGAAAATAAATTTATGAAAATTACTACGAAAAAACAATGAAGTGTATTGTAAAAGTTACATGCAAATGTTATTTTTTTATATCATCTAATTATTATTAAGACTACTGTAAGCCTTGCTTGTATTTTCATGAAATATATCCAAATTCCTTGCGTTATTATTGCATGTTCTGCAAATACTGTATAATGGATTATAGTAATAAACATTAGTTGGGCAACGTTGCACTTGCGAAGATATTTATGATATACTAGCGGGCCCGGCAGACTTTGTCCCGCCATGATTATAAAAAAATCCTTGACAAATTATACACCAAAATGTTCCTCATGAATCACTTCATCCACTGAGAAAAACCGCATGAAAATCCGTTCTGTAGTTTTTGAGTTTATCGCGAACAGACAGACAGACGCGATAGGGGACTTTGTTTTATACTATGTAATGATAATGATTTATAGGATAAGATAATTGATAGATTAATATATTAAAGCGATGATGGCTCCACGGTAATGTTCTAGAGTTTTTGGTGAAGGAAACCATTGTGACGACAACATAGCATGTTAGTAAGTGGTTTCCTAATGACCGACTGCCAAACTAGCGCCCTCAAACTGAAACTGAACTGAAAATCTGTAATCAAGCATAAAAGCGTACTCCAACAGCTGGATTCCACGGTTAGTCCTGCTGTAATTTTAGCCTGTACCATCTTTAATCATATCGTCATATATCAGGGGTAAATGTGGGAATTTGAGAAAATCCTTTAAAATTAGTAGCCGAATACTTAACGATATATTTTAATAAATTTCCTAGATTCATTAACTTAATCTAGTAGTGATCCACGTGCCCAAGTAACATCAGTTCATGACTATAAAATTTCCACCTTACCTTGAAGCTAAAGGTAGCTACTGTCACTCATTTTTGACAGCATCGAGTCATCTTTCTCGACCATAGTTAGGTAACTTCCCTTTCAACGAATATTTACTTTTCGAACTCCTTTCTCGAAGATTATCTAATATAGCAGTTTATAGAGCTTCTTGAAGATATTTAGTTCGTAGAAAATCATCATCGCTCACAAATTTCGAAGTCGTACATAATAGTTTACACCAACACTTTATTTCTAGATTCTTTTAGCACATTTCCAAATATTGACGCTAAGATTGATAAAGAATCAAAGCATGATGAAACCTCACGACCGGTTCTTAGAATTACAAACAGGAGTCAGGCCACGAATTTGCAGACCATGAGCGCAGTGACCGGTGCCATGAGAGATAAGATATCCCTTACTTTGAAACATTTACGAATAAAATGTCTTTAAAAACCCTTATTTATAGCTCTGTTTTTTTTTTACTTTGTCGATAACATGGATTGTTCTGTACTATAGATATCTAAGCGCGTAAGGTAACAAACACTGATTAAAATTCGTAATAATGCAATTGGAATCTATATAATCAAAAGATTTTGTGTGCTAATTTAATGGCCTGTTATCTGAAACGAATATAACAATATTAATTAGACTGCTATTGGTAATTCTTAGAAGATTTTTTAATATCTCATCTAGATTACATTATTCTACTTTATCGCTAAGTATATGTTAAATTTAACAAAAGTGTCCATGGTAAAAGTAGATAATAAGGTTATATATATTACCACTTAAGCAATTATTGATAAAAATTATCCACAATGCATCCATATGCACCATATACTTCCCATGAAATACGAACCCCCCATTTTACAAATACGATGTCGCGGGAACTAACTAGTCTTTTCATATAAGTGAAATAAAGTTACCTCTACAGAGAAATATTAATAACGTCGTCTGTGTTGTTCTGTCACACTGGATAATGAGATAAAATTAATATTACAAAAGTACTTTTCTTTACAACATGATTTTATTTATATGCTATTTGATAGCCCCAGGACTTTACTTATAGCCCAATATCCGCTTAGTCGATTTCTGTTTTCTAATATGTGTATGTATGGTGGCCATTTTTTAATTTATCATGTTGATTTTTTTGTCTTTTTTTTTTCTCGAACTGACTACGCTATTGACCCGGCAGGGTCTTCACAGCTTCACCGGACTACTAAGGTTGGCGCTTAAGGAACGCAACCGATTTGGGTTTTAGGTAACATACACAAGGGTGCAGGCACACCTCGGCTTGGGCTGTTACCTGGAAAAAGACGCGTCTGTCCTAGCTAACTATTCTAAGCTATCATACATATATACATTTGTGAACCATACAATCGAAATTGCATGATTCACAAATGAATACGTGTATATCGGATTGAAACGAACTACAACTATTCGATTCAGTTCGATGAGGGAAAAAAAACAAAACCCTCCCACCATGTGTATATATGTGCACGTGTGTGAGAAAGATGATCTCATATGTGTGTTCAAGTGATGTAGGTGAGTCACTGTATCGCGATAATAATATCACGAGGGCTCCGCGCGGAGACGACCTAGGCTCGAGATATCACTGAGAACCGCGATGTGTGCGGGAGCTAAAAAGGATCGATTACAAAAGCGCGGGCGCAACACGCATTTAATAAGATCGAATTTAAATTTACTTAACGGCGACAGCGCCGAAATCTAAAAATAGACATAAAAATTATTATTATTGAACGGTCGTTTTTAGGGGAAGATAGACGTAAATACGCGATTTACTCT